>WIOZ01000213.1:0-39300 GCA_009664405.1 Drosophila bifasciata
GCGCGCGCGTTTCAGCCGTCGATGTTTTAGATTTCGCGTTTGTTTTGACGGGCAATTGCATTCGTTCCCAAAGCATGTTTACAGCGGAAACCTGCATTCCCTTTTCCCCACCCCTTCCAGCAAGAAGATGATGTTTGTATGTGTGTGTGATCACACATATGTATGTATGTACATTGGTTATAATAAATACATTCATACACAAATATAAAACGTTCAACTTATTGACTTGCCGTCGGTAGGTGGGAATGGCGTCACAGACAAAATGGACAAAGTCAAAGCAGAATGAAAATGAAAAAAAATTACAGCCATTTTGTATTACCATATGTACACAAGTTATTTCATACGCGCCATTTATTTCTGTTTGTCAACATATGTATGTACATATACACGCATTTGAAATTTGCATGATATACGTGTGTACATACATATGTGTATATAAATGGTGCGCAGCGTCTTTTCTCTCGCTTGCGCGCAATGCTTACGAGCTACGCTTGTTGGGATTTGTTAAAAAGGGAATGAAAGAATGAGGGGAGAGGGATAGCTGACCTACAGCATTGTCTGGCGCTCTGCCTATACCCCTTCCCGCTTTAGTTTCCCCTCCCTTGAATTTAAATTATTAAATAGCTTGCGCGGAGGTCGCTTAACGAAATGAAGGAATGATGGCAGAGGGAATAGCTGATCTACAGCATTGCCTGGCGCTCTGCCTATACCCCTTCCCGCTTTAGGTTCCCCCTCCCTTGACTTTAAATTATTAAATGGCTGGCGCGGAGGTCGCTTAACTAAATGCTAGATACTCTAAAGGGCCGCTGCTCTGTGGAGGCTGATTCTTCTTTTTGGGCACTGTATACTTTGACTATGTACATATGTACATTGGTTATAATAAGTACATTCATACATAAATATAAAACGTTCAACTTATTGACTTGGCAGGCGGTCGGTGGGGATTGTTTTGTTGCTAAAATGTGATATGCTTACACACGCTCTCTCTCTCGCTATATGCATAGCTCTTTTTATTCTTTGGACAATGTAAATTATTTATACGTCAAATTGTTAGCTATGAATGATGCTAAAGGACAAACATCTAAATACAGTACCATTCTATACGGAAAAATATTTAAAAAATTTTTCAAAGTTGAAGTAACGTTCAGAAGGGTGGGAAATGCAAGCTGATGCCGGGAATGCAAATGCCTGGAAAATATTCATAGCTCTGTTATTCTTTTGGACAATATAAATGATTTATACGTCATTTTGTTAGAAATGAATGCCCCTAAAGGACAAACATTTAAAAACAGTACCATGCTATACGAAAAAAACATTTTAAAAAATTTTCAATGTTGAAGTAATGTTCAAAATTGCGGGAGTTCAAATGTCGCTAAGTTACCTGGAAAATATGCATAGCTCTTTATTTTTTAAACAATTTGTATTATTTATACGTCATTTTGTTAAGAATGAATTCCCTAAAGGACAAATATCTAAAAACTGTACCATGCTATACGAAAAAATATTTTAAAAAATTTTCAAAGTTGAATTAACGTTCCAAATGGCGGGAATTCAAATGCCGTTAAAGGTACCTGGAAAATATGCATAGCTCTGTTAATCTTTTGGACAATATACGTTATTTATACGCCAAATTGTTCGCAATGAATGATGCTAAAGGACAAATATCTAAAAACAGTACCATGCTATACGAAAAAATATTTTTAAAAATTTTCAAAGTTGAATTAACGTTAAAAATGGTGGGAAATGCAAGCTGATGCCGGGAATGCAAATGCCTGGAAAAATATTTATAGCTCTGTTATTCTTTGGACAATATAAATTATTTATACGTCATTTTGTTAGAAATGAATGCCCCTAAAGGACAAACATTTAAAAACAGTACCATGCCATACGAAAAAACATTTTGTTTTGTTCAATGTTGAAGTAATGTTCAAAATTGCGGGAGTTCAAATGTCGCTAAGTTACCTGGAAAATATGCATAGCTCTGTTATTTTTTAAACAATATGTATTATTTATACGTCATTTTTGTTATGAATGAATTCCCTAAAGGACAAATATCTAAAAAAACTGTACCATGCTATACGAAAAAATATTTTAAAAAAAATTTTCAAAGTTGAATTAACGTTCAAAATGGTGGGAAATTCAAATGCCGGGAATGCAAATGCCTGGAAAATAGGCATAGCTCTGTTATTCTTTGGACAATATAAATTATTTATACGTCATTTTGTTAGAAATGAATGCCCCTAAAGGACAAACATTTAAAAACAGTACCATGCTATACGAAAAAAATATTTTAAAAATTTTCAAAGTTGAAGTAACGTTAAAAATTGGAAAATTCAAATGTGGCTAAGTTATATGGAAAATATGCATAGCTCTGTTATTTTTTAAACAATATGTATTATTTATACGTCATTTTGTTAAGAATGAATTCCCATAAAGGACAAATATCTAAAAACTGTACCATGCTATACAAAAAAATATTTTAAAAAAATTTTCAAAAGTAATAATTAACGTTCAAAATGGCGGGAATTCAAATGCCGTTAAGGTACCTGGAAAATATGCATAGCTCTGTTATTCTTTGGACAATATACGTTATTTATACGCCAAATTGTTTGCAATGAATGATGCTAAAGGACAAATATCTAAAAACAGTACCATGCTTCGGAAAAAAAATATTTTAAAAAAATTTTCAAAGTTGTTGTAACGTCAAAAAATGGCGAAAAACTCCTTCGCATCGTCGCTTGTCATTTTTGCCAGCGTCATGAAATTATGCCGACGCTCTCTTATTTTCTTTGGCAATCATGCTCGTTGCGAAAATTATACGCCATTTATTCGAAATGAATGTTGTCTAAAGGACAAACATACATGCATGAAAAAATTTACCATGGCATTGCGTAAAAAACATTTTAAAAATTGTGGTCATGGTTGGGCTGTAAATAAAAGTGGTGGGACGGGGAAATTTCAAAAAGTCAGACGGCGCATTTCTGGAAAATATGCAAAGTGGCTGTAATGGTTTTTTAAACAATAAATAAATTTACCTGTCAATGTGGGTTAAAAATCGCGCCGAATTTTCGTCGTATCATAAAAAAGTTTTCCATGTTTGTACGAACGGTGGATTCCGCATTAATGTTTTCAAAATTTGAATGGAAACGTTCAAAATGGCGGGAAATTCAAATCCCGTTGGTTGGCTGATGATAAAATTTGTATTTCATCGTTTGTGATTTTTTTGGACAATGTGCATTATTTATTCGCCAAATTGTTTTGCAATAAATACATTCATAAAGGACAAATATCTAAAAACAGTTACCATGCGGTACGAAAAAAAATTTGAAAAAATTTTCAAAGTTGAATTAATGAAAATGAAAAAAAAACAATTAAATCGCGCCATTTATGTATGTCAAATTCATATTTCATACACAAATTTAAAACGTTTATACATTGCATATGTTTTCTCTTAATGGCTTCACCGACAAAATGGACAAAATCAAAGCAGAATGAAAATGAAAAAAAACGTAATACCCAATGCCATTTATGTATGTCAACATTTGAAATTTGCATGATATACATTTGAAATTTGTACATACATACATATGTATATATAAATGGTGCGCAGCGTCTTTTCTCTCTCGCTTGCGCGCAATGCTTACGAGCTACGCTTGTTGGGATTTGTTAAAAAGGGAATGAAAGAATGAGGGGAGAGGGATAGCTGACCTACAGCATTGTCTGGCGCTCTGCCTATACCCCTTCCCGCTTTAGTTTCCCCTCCCTTGAATTTAAATTATTAAATAGCTTGCGCGGAGGTCGCTTAACGAAATGAAGGAATGATGGCAGAGGGAATAGCTGATCTACAGCATTGCCTGGCGCTCTGCCTATACCCCTTCCCGCTTTAGGTTCCCCTCCCTTGACTTTAAATTATTAAATGGCTGGCGCGGAGGTCGCTTAACTAAATGCTAGATACTCTAAAAACGGGCGCCTGCTCTGTGGAGGCTGATTCTTCTTTTGGGCACTGTATACTTTGACTATGTACATATGTACATTGGTTATAATAAATACATTCATACATAAATATAAAACGTTCAACTTATTGACTTGGCAGGCGGTCGGTGGGGATTGTTTTGTTGCTAAAATGTGATATGCTTACACACGCTCTCTCTCTCGCTATATGCATAGCTCTTTTATTTTTTGGACAATGTAAATTATTTATACGTCAAAATTGTTAGCTATGAATGATGCTAAAGGACAAACATCTAAAAATACAGTACCATTCTATACGGAAAAAATATTTAAAAAAAATTTTTCAAAGTTGAAGTAACGTTCAGAAGGGTGGGAAATGCAAGCTGATGCCGGGAATGCAAATGCCTGGAAAATATTCATAGCTCTGTTATGTTATTTTTGGACAATATAAATGATTTATACGTCATTTTGTTAGAAATGAATGCCCCTAAAGGACAAACATTTAAAAACAGTACCATGCTATAAAAAAAACATTTTAAAAAATTTTCAATGTTGAAGTAATGTTCAAAATTGCGGGAGTTCAAATGTCGCTAAGTTACCTGGAAAATATGCATAGCTCTGTGTTTTTTTAAACAATTTGTATTATTTATACGTCATTTTGTTAAGAATGAATTCCCTAAAGGACAAATATCTAAAAAACTGTACCATGCTATACGAAAAAATATTTTAAAAAATTTTCAAAGTTGAATTAACGTTCCAAATGGCGGGAATTCAAATGCCGTTAAGGTACCTGGAAAATATGCATAGCTCTGTTAATCTTTGGACAATATACGTTATTTATACGCCAAATTGTTCGCAATGAATGATGCTAAAGGACAAATATCTAAAAACAGTACCATGCTATACGAAAAAATATTTTAAAAAATTTTCAAAGTTGAATTAACGTAAAAAATGGTGGGAAATGCAAGCTGATGCCGGGAATGCAAATGCCTGGAAATATGCATAGCTCTGTTATTCTTTTGGACAATATAAATTATTTATACGTCATTTTGTTAGAAATGAATGCCCCTAAAGGACAAACATTTAAAAAAGTACCATGCCATACGAAAAAAAACATTTTAAAAAAATGTTCAATGTTGAAGTAATGTTCAAAATTGCGGGAGTTCAAATGTCGCTAAGTTACCTGAAAAAATATGCATAGCTCTGTTATTTTTTTAAACAATATGTATTATTTATACGTCATTTTGTTAAGAATGAATTCCCCTAAAGGACAAATATCTAAAAAACTGTACCATGCTACGAAAAAATATTTAAAAAAAATTTTCAAAGTTGAAGTAACGTTCAAAATGGCGGGAATTCAAATGCCGTTAAGGTACCTGGAAAATAGGCATAGCTCTGTTATTTTTTGGACAATATACGTTATTTATACGCCATTTTTTTGCAATGAATGATGCTAAAGGACAAATATCTAAAAACAGTACCATACTATACGAAAAAATATTTTAAACATTTTTCAAAGTTGAATTAACGTTTAAAATTGGGGTGGAAAATGCAAGCAAATGCAAATGCCTGCATATGTACATAGCTCTGTTATTTTTTTGGACAAATAAATGATTTATACGTCATTTTGTTATAAATGAATATGCAAATGGACATGCATTTATACATTATAATAAATACATAATAAAAATATTTAAAAAATTCATAATAATAATAATTGTTAAAAAAATAAAATTCAAATATTTATAATACCTACATAAATATAAAATGTGTTATTTTTTTGAACATATGTTATTTATACATAAAAAAATCGGGAATGAATGCTGAAAAGGGACAAACCTACAATTGTCTGGCGCTCTGCCTATACCCCTTCCCGCTTTAGTTTCCCTCCCTTGAATTTAAATTATTAAAAATTTGCAAAGGTCGCTTAACGAAATGAAGGAATGATGGCAGAGGGAATAGCTGATCTACAGCATTGCCTCTCTGCCTATTTTTTAGGTTCTTGTCATTTTGCCAAAATTATTAAATGGCTGGCGCGGTTCGCTTAACTAAATGCTAGATACTCTAAAAGGCCGCTACGGGCATATCTTTTGGATCTGATTCTGTTTTTGGGCACTGTATACTTTGAATACATTGTACATTGGTTATAGGGTACATTCATACATAAATATAAAACGTTCAACTTATTGACTTGGCAGGCGGTCGGTGGGGATTGTTTTGTTGCTAAAATGTGATATGCTTACACACGCTCTCTGGAAAATATGCATAGCTCTTTTATTTTTTGGACAATGTAAATTATTTATACGTCAAATTGTTAGCATATGAATGATGCTAAAGGACAAACATAAAATACAGTACCATTCTATACGAAAAAAAATTTGAAAAAAAATTTTCAAAGTTGAAGTAACGTTCAAAAGGGTGGGAAATGCAAATGCCGGGAATGCAAATGCCTGGAAAATATTCATAGCTCTGTTATTTTTTTGGACAATATAAATGATTTATACGTCATTTTGTTAGAAATGAATGCCCCTAAAGGACAAACATTTAAAAACAGTACCATGCTATACGAAAAAAAAAATTTTTAAAAAATTTTCAATGTTGAATTAATGTTCAAAATTGCGGGAGTTCAAATGTCGCTAAGTGGCAAACCTGGAAAATATGCATAGCTCTGTTATTGTTTTTTTTAAACAATATGTATTATTTATACGTCATTTTGTTAAGAAATGAATTCCCCTAAAGGACAAATATTTAAAAATGTGTAGTACCATGCTATACGAAAAAAATATTTTAAAAAAATTTTCAAAGTTGAATTAACGTTCAAAATGGCGGGAATTCAAATGCCGTTAAAGGTACCTGGAAAATAGGCATAGCTCTGTTTTCTTTTGGACAATATACGTTATTTATACGCCAAATTGTTTGCAATGAATGATGCTAAAGGACAAATATCTAAAAACAGTACCATGCTATATAAAAAAAATATTTTAAAAAAAATTTTCAAAAGTTGAATTAACGTTTAAAATGGGTGGAAAATGCAAAACTGATGCCGGGATGCAAATGCCTGGAAAATATTTCATAGCTCTGTTATTCTTTGGACAATATAAAAATTTATACGTCATTTTTTATTTATGAAATGAATCCCCTAAAGGACAAACATTTAAAAACAAGTACCATGCCATATACGAAAAAACATATTAAAAAAATTGTTCAATGTTGAAGTAATGTTCAAAATTGCGGGAGTTCAAATGTCGCTAAGTTACCTGGAAAATATGCATAGCTCTGTTATTTTTTAAACAATATGTATTATTTATACGTCATTTTGTTAAGAATGAATTCCCCTAAAGGACAAATATCTAAAAACTGTACCATGCCATACGAAAAAATATTTTAAAAAATTTTCAAAGTTGAATTAACGTTCAAAATGGCGGGAATTCAAATGCCGTTAAGGTACCTGGAAAATATGCATAGCTCTGTTATTCTTTGGACAATATACGTTATTTATACGCCAAATTGTTTGCAATGAATGATGCTAAAGGACAAATATCTAAAAAAACAGTACCATGCTATACGAAAAAATATTTTAAAAAAATTTTCAAAAGTTGAATTAACGTTTTTAAAAAGGGTGGGAAATGCAAGCTGATGCCGGGAATGCAAATACCTGAAAATGAAAATATTCATAGCTCTGTTATTCTTTTTGGACATGACAATATAAATGATTTATACGTCATAATTTGTACAAATGAATGCATATAATACAAAATTTAAAATAGAATACATGCCATAATAAAAAACATTTTAAAAATTTTCATTGTTGGCGTAACGTAATAAAATGGCATAAATTCAAATGCCGTTATGTTACCTGGAAAATATGCATAGCTCTGTTATTTTTTTGGACAATATGTATTATTTATACGTCAAATTGTTTAGCAATGAATGATGCTAAAGGACAAATATCTAAAAACATTGTTCATATAATATGGAAAAATATTTAAAAAAATTTTCGTTAACGTTAAAAAAAACGTCGCCTCTGTCATTCGACGCTGCCGGGCAATGTCGGGATGTTGAAAATCATTTTGCCGACGCTCGCCATTTTGCACTGTATGCTTTGCTATGTACATCATTCCCTTTGGTTATAATTTCCCATTCATACATCTTTAAATTTAAAAAACGTACCATGGCGAAACTTTTTAATGTCAAATTGTTGTTTTGTAAAAAAATGCGGGGAAATGCCATGGAAATGCTCGCTAAGTTATATGCATAGCTTTTTATTTTTTAAACAATATAAATTATTTATACGTCATTTTGTTAAGAATGAATGATGCTAAAGGACAAATAAATAAAAACTGTACCATTCTATATGAAAAAAATTTTTAAAAAATTTTCAAAGTTGAAAGTAACGTTCAAAATGGTGGGAAATTCAAATGCCGTTAATGCAAATGCCTGGAAAATATGCATAGCTCTGTTATTTTTTGGACAATATAAATTATTTATACGTCAAATTTTGTTGCAAAATGAATGATGCTAAAGGACAAACATTTAAAAACAGTACCATGCTATACGAAAAAAAATATTTAAAAAAATTTTCAATGTTGAATTAATGTTCAAAATTGTGGAAATTCAAATGTCGAATAAAATACCTGGAAAATATGCATAGCTCTGCATTTTTTGGAAACAATTTGTATTATTTATACGTCATTTTGTTAGAAATGAATTCCCCTAAAGGACAAACATTTAAAAAACAGTACCATGCTATACGAAAAAAAAAATATTTTAAAAAATTTTCAAAGTTGAATTAACGTTCAAAAATGGCGGGAATTCAAATGCCGTTAAGGTACCTGGAAAATAGGCATAGCTCTGTTATTTTTTGGACAATATACGTTATTTTATACGCTTTTGTTTGTTTGCAATGAATGATGCTAAAGGACAAATATCTAAAAACAGTACCATGCTATACGAAAAAATATTTTAAAAATTTTTTCAAAGTTGAATTAACGTTTAAAATGCTATACCCCTTCCCGCTTTAGGATGCCGGGAATGCAAAATGGTTGAAAATAAATATAGATAAAAAAATTCTTTGGACAATATAAATGCATTTATTATGTTTTTGCACTGTATGAATGATATGTACAAACATTTTAAAAACAAATACATTCATACATAAATAAAACATTTTCAACTTATTGACTTGGCAGGCGGTCGGTGGGGATTGTTTTGTTGCTAAAATGTAAATAGTTCAAATGTCGCTAAGTTACCTGGAAAATATGCATAGCTCTGTTATTTTTTTAAACAAATGTATTATTTATACGTCATTTTGTTAAGAATGAATGATGCCCTAAAGGACAAATATCTAAAAACTGTACCATGCTATACGAAAAAATATTAAAAAAATTTTTCAAAGTTGAATTAACGTTCAAAATGGCGGAAATGCAAAATGCCGGCCGTTAAAATGCCTGGAAAATATGCATAGCTCTGTTATTCTTTTGGACAAATATACGATTATTTATACGCCAAATTGTTTGAAATGAATGATGCTAAAGGACAAATATCTAAAAAACAGTACCATGCTATACGAAAAAATATTTTAAAAATTTTTCAAAGTTGAATTAACGTTTAAAATGGGTGGGAAATGCAAGCTGATGCCGGGAATGCAAATGCCTGGAAAATATGCATAGCTCTGTTATTTTTTGGACAATATTAAATATTTATACGTCATTTTGTTACAAATGAATGCCCCTAAAGGACAAATATTTAAAAAATGTACCATGCTATACGAAAAAATTTTAAAAAAATTTTCAAAGTTGAATTAACGTTCAAAATGGCGGGAATTCAAATGCCGTTAAGGTACCTGGAAAAAAATATGCATAGCTCTGTTATTTTTTGGACAATATGTATTATTTATACGCCAAATTGTTTGCAATGAATGATGCTAAAAGGACAAATATCTAAAAACAGTACCATGCTATACGAAAAAATAAAAAAAAAATTTTCAAAGTTGAATTAACGTTAAAAATGGTGTGGAAAAATTCAAACTGATGCCGTTAATGCAAATGCAGCCAATATGTTGAAAATATGCATAGCTCTGTTATTTTTTGGACGGACAATATGCGTCATTTTTTGAATAAGATGAAACGGCATTTCAAATTTACCATTGGTTGAATGATTGCAATAAAAATGTTAATAAAGAAGTAATGTTCAAAAATGCGGGATAGAAATGTCGCTAAGTTACCAGGAAAATATGCATAGCTCTGTTATTTTTTTAAACAATATGTATTATTTATACGTCATTTTGTTAAGAATGAATTCCCCTAAAGGACAAATATCTAAAAACTGTACCATGCTATATAAAAAAAATATTTTAAAAAAAATTTTCAAAGTTGAATTAACGTTCAAAATGGGAATTCAAATGCCGTTAAGGTACCTGGAAAATATGCATAGCTCTGTTATTCTTTGGACAATATAAATTATTTATACGTCAAATTGTTTGCAATGAATGATGCTAAAGGACAAAAAAATAAAAAAACAGTACCATGCTATACGAAAAAATATTTTAAAAATTTTTCAAAGTTGAATTAACGTTCAAAAGGGTGGGAAATGCAAGCTGATGCCGGGAATGCAAATGCCTGGAAAATATTCATAGCTCTGTTATTTTTTTGGACAATATATAAATTATTTATACGTCATTTTGTTAGAAATGAATGCCCCTAAAGGACAAACATTTTAAAAATAGTACCATGCCATACGAAAAAAATTTAAAAAAAATTTTCAATGTTGAAGTAACGTTCAAAATGGCGGGAATTCAAATGCCGTTAAGTTACCTGGAAAATATGCATAGCTCTGTATTTTTTTTGGACAATATACATTATTTATACGCCAAATTGTTTGCAATGAATGATGCTAAAGGACAAATATCTAAAAACAGTATCATACTATATAAAAAAAAATATTAAAAAAATTTTTTCAAAAGTTGAAATTAACGTTTAAAATGGCAGGAAAATTTCGCTTTGCCGTCGCAGTCTGTTGCCAGCGTCAATGTTAAAAAAAAATCTCGACATTCATAAAAAAAAATGCATTGAAATAAATGAAAAAAGGACAAATTTTAAATGATTTTGGTGGTAAAAAAATTTTTCATATGCAATGTAAATGCGGGAAAAAATGCCATACAAATGCTCGCTAAGTTACCAGGAAAATATGCATAGCTCTGTTATTTTTTTAAACAATATGTATTATTTATACGTCAATTTTGTTAAGAATGAATTCCCCTAAAAAGGACAAATATCTAAAAAACTGTACCATGCTATATGAAAAATATTAAAAAAATTTTCAAAAAGTTGAATTAACGTTCAAAATGGCGGGAAAATTCAAATGCCGTTAAGGTGCCTGGAAAATATGCATAGCTCTGTTATTTTTTGGACAATATACGTTATTTATACGCCATTTTGTTTGCAATGAATGATGCTAAAGGACAAATATCTAAAAAAACAGTACCATGCTATACGAAAAAAATATTTTAAAAAATTTTTTCAAAGTTGAATTAACGTTCAAAGGGGGTGGGAAATGCAAGCTGATGCCGGGAATGCAAATGCCTGGAAAATATGCATAGCTCTGTTATTTTTTGGACAATATAAATTATTTATACGTCATTTTGTTAGAAATGAATGCCCCTAAAGGACAAACATTTAAAAAAATAGTACCATGCTATACGAAAAAAAATATTTTAAAAAAATTTTCAAAGTTGAAGTAACGTTCAAAATGGCGGGAATTCAAATGCCGTTAAGTTACCTGGAAAATATGCATAGCTCTGTTATATTGGACACAATATACGTTATTTATACGCCAAATTGTTTGCAAAATGAATGATGCTAAAGGACAAATATCTAAAAAAACAGTACCATACTATACAAAAAAATATTTAAAAAAAAAATTTTCAAAGTTTAATTAACGTTTAAAATGGCGTCGCCAAAATGTTTTGCTGCCAAAATGTCAAAGTTGCCAAAAATGGTGCCGACGCTCGCCATTTCCTCTATTCATGCGAAAAATGTTTTTGGCATAAAAACTTCCAAATATTTGATGAAATGGTAAAAATGTGTGTATTTGCATAATAAAATGCGGGATAAATGCCATAGAAATGTCGCTAAGTTACCAGGAAAAAATATGCATAGCTCTGTTATTTTTTTTAAACAATATGTATTATTTATACGTCATTTTTTAAGAATGAATTCCCCTAAAGGACAAATATCTAAAAACTGTACCATGCTATATGAAAAATATTTTAAAAAAATTTTCAAAAGTTGAATTAACGTTCAAATTGGCGGGAATTCAAATGCCGTTAAGGTATAAAAAAAAATATGCATAGCTCTGTTATTCTTTTGGACAATATTGTTATTTATACGTCAAATTGTTTGCAATGAATGATGCTAAAGGACAAATATCTAAAAACAGTACCATGCTATACGAAAAAATATTTTAAAAAAATTTTCAAAGTTGAATTAACGTTCAAAAGGGTGGGAAATGCAAGCTGATGCCGGGAATGCAAATGCCTGGAAAATATTCATAGCTCTGTTATTTTTTTGGACAATATAAATGATTTATACGTCATTTTGTTAGAAATGAATGCCCCTAAAGGACAAAACATTAAAAAAATAGTACCATGCCATACGAAAAAAAATTAAAAAAAAAAATTTTCAAAGTTGAATTTTCAAAATGGCGGGAATTCAAATGCCGTTAAGGTACCTGGAAAATATGCATAGCTCTGTTTATTTTTTGGACAATATACGTTATTTATACGCCAAATTGTTTGCAATGAATGATGCTAAAAGGACAAATATCTAAAAAAACAGTACCATACTATAAAAAAAATATTTTTAAAAAATTTTTCAAAGTTGAAGTAACGTTCAAAATGGCGTTCAAACGTCGACGCTGCCGTCGCAGTCAAGTTGCCAATGTTGGTGCCGATCGCCATTTTCTTTGGCGCTCATGCTAAATGATTATCTATGCATGGCATTTTGAAATGAATATAAAACGTTTGATTTGGTGGTTGTGTGTATTTGCATATGCGCCATGAAGTTTTGTTCAAAATGCCATAGAAATGTCGCTAAGTTACCAGGAAAATATGCATAGCTCTGTTATTTTTTTAAACAATATGTATTATTTATACGTCATTTTGTTAAGAATGAATTCCCCTAAAGGACAAATATCTAAAAACTGTACCATGCCATATGAAAAAATATTTTAAAAAATTTTCAAAGTTGAATTAACGTTTAAAATGGCGGGAATTCAAATGCCGTTAAGGTACCTGGAAAATATGCATAGCTCTGTTATTCTTTTGGACAATATAAATTATTTATACGTCAAATTGTTTGCAATGAATGATGCTAAAGGACAAATATCTAAAAACAGTACCATGCTATATACGAAAAAAAATATTTTAAAAAATTTTCAAAGTTGAATTAACGTTCAAAACGGTGGGAAATGCAAGCTGATGCCGGGAATGCAAATGCCTGGAAAATATTCATAGCTCTGTTATTTTTTGGACAATATAAATATTTATACGTCATTTTGTTAGAAATGAATGCCCCTAAAGGACAAACATTTAAAAATAGTACCATGCTATACGAAAAAACATTTTAAAAAAATTTTCAAAGTTGAAGTAACGTTCAAAATGGCGGGAATTTAAATGCCGTTAAGGTACCTGGAAAATAGGCATAGCTCTGTTATTTTTTGGACAATATACGTTATTTATACGCCAAATTGTTTGCAATGAATGATGCTAAAAGGACAAATATCTAAAAACAGTACCATGCTATACGAAAAAAATATTTTAAAAAAATTTTCAAAGTTTAAATTAACGTTAAAAATGGGCGTCGCCTTTCAACGTCGACGAATGCCGTCGCAGTCAAAATGCATAGCGTCTGTGATTTGGTTTGGAAATATATTTGTGTTATCGCGTCATGCTTTGCAAAAAATGAATGGCATAAAGGACAAACATAAAACTTTTGATGATAATATTGGTGGTTGTATGTATTTAAATATGTTAGTATGGTCGGGAAAATGCGGGAATGAAATGTCGCTAAGTTACCAGGAAAATATGCATAGCTCTGTTATTTTTTAAACAATATGTATTATTTATACGTCATTTTGTTAAGAATGAATTCCCCTAAAGGACAAATATCTAAAAACTGTACCATGCTATATGAAAATAAAAAAATTTTCAAAGTTGAATTAACGTTCAAAATGGCGGGAATTCAAATGCCGTTAAGGTACCTGGAAAATATGCATAGCTCTGTTATTTTTTGGACAATATACGTTATTTATACGCCAAATTTTTTTAAAATGAATGATGCTAAAGGACAAATATCTAAAAAAAAACAGTACCATGCTATACGAAAAAATATTTAAAAAAAAAATTTTCAAAGTTGAATTAACGTTCAAAACGTTGTGGAAATGCAAGCTGATGCCGGGAATGCAAATGCCTGGAAAATATTCATAGCTCTGTTATTTTTTGGACAATATAAATGATTTATACGTCATTTTGTTAGAAATGAATGCCCATAAAAAGGACAAACATAAAAAAATAGTACCATACCATGCCATACGAAAAAATATTTTAAAAAAAATTTTCAAAGTTGAAGTAACGTTAAAAATGGCGGGAATTCAAAAATGCCGTTAAGTTACCTGGAAAATATGCATAGCTCTGTTTATTATTTTTGGACAATATACGTTATTTATACGCCAAATTGTTTGCAATGAATGATGCTAAAGGACAAATATCTAAAAATAAATCAGCTATACTAAAAAAAAAAAATATTTTAAAAAAATTTTCAAAGTTGAATTAACGTTTAAAATGGCGTCGCCTCTGTCAACGTCGACGCTAAAAAGTCATTTTGCCAGCGAAAATGTACATGCCGACGTTCGCCATTTGGACAAAATAAAGTCATTTATGCGTCATTTTGTTGTGAAAACAAAAAAGGCAAACATTTAAAAACAGATTCATTTTGAAATGGTATTTTAAAAAATGTCAATTTGCATATGTCGCAAAAGGGCGGGAGAAATGCCATAGAAATGTCGCTAAGTTACCAGGAAAATATGCATAGCTCTGTTATTTTTTAAAACAATATGTATTATTTATACGTCATTTTGTTAAGAATGAATTCCCCTAAAGGACAAATCATATAAAAAAAAACTGTACCATGCTATATGAAAAAATATTAAAAAAATTTTCAAAGTTGAATTAACGTTCAAAATGGCGGGAATTCAAATGCCGTTAAGCAAATACCTGGAAAATATGCATAGCTCTGTTATTCTTTTGGACAATATACGTTATTTATACGCCAAATTGTTTGCAATGAATGATGCTAAAGGACAAATATCTAAAAACAGTACCATGCTATACGAAAAAAAAATTTTAAAAAAATTTTCAAAGTTGAATTAACGTTCAAAACGGTGGGAAATGCAAGCTGATGCCGGGAATGCAAATGCCTGGAAAATATTCATAGCTCTGTTATTTTTTGGACAATATAAATGATTTATACGTCATTTTGTTAGAAATGAATGCCCCTAAAGGACAAACATTTAAAAAATAGTACCATGCTATACGAAAAAAAATATTTTAAAAAATTTTCAATGTTGAAGTAACGTTCAAAATGGCGGGAATTCAAATGCCGTTAAGTTACCTGGAAAATATGCATAGCTCTGTTATTTTTTGGACAATATATGTATTATTTATACGCCAAATTGTTTGCAATGAATGATGCTAAAGGACAAAAATCAGTAAAAACAGTATCATACTATACAAAAAAAATGAAAAAAAAATTTTCAAAGTTGAATAACGTTTAAAATGGCGTCGAAATCTGTCAACGTCGACGCTGCCGTCGCAGTCAAATGCGTCGTGATGTTGGTGCCGACGCTCGTTTTCTTTTGCGCGCTCATGCTCGTGCGTCATTTTTTGGAAATGAATGCTAAAGGACAAATCCATTTTTTGATGATGGTATTGGTGGTTGTGTGTATTTGCATATGTTAGTAGAGGGCGGGAGAAATGCCATAGAAATGTCGCTAAGTTACCAGGAAAATATGCATAGCTCTGTTATTTTTTTAAACAATATGTATTATTTATACGTCATTTTGTTAAGAATGAATTCCCCTAAAGGACAAATATCTAAAAAACTGTACCATGCTATAAAAAAAATTTTTAAAAAATTTTCAAAAGTTGAATTAACGTTCAAAATGGCGGGAATTCAAATGCCGTTAAGGTACCTGGAAAATATGCATAGCTCTGTTATTCTTTTGGACAATATACGTTATTTATACGCCAAATTGTTTGCAATGAATGATGCTAAAGGACAAACATCTAAAAAAACAGTACCATGCTATACGAAAAAAAAATTTAAAATTTTTTTCAAAGTTGAATTAACGTTCAAAACGGTGGGAAATGCAAGCTGATGCCGGGAATGCAAATGCCTGGAAAATATTCATAGCTCTGTTATTTTTTGGACAATATAAATGATTTATACGTCATTTTGTTAGAAATGAATGCCCCTAAAGGACAAAACATTTAAAAATAGTACCATGCTATACGAAAAAATATTTTAAAAAATTTTCAATGTTGAAGTAACGTTCAAAATGGCGGGAATTCAAATGCCGTTAAGTTACCTGGAAAATATGCATAGCTCTCTGTTATTTTTTGGACAATATGTTATTTATACGTCAAATTGTTTGCAATGAATGATGCTAAAAGGACAAATATCTAAAAACAGTACCATACTATACAAAAAAATATTTAAAAAAATTTTCAAAGTTTAAGTAACGTTTAAAATGGCGTCGCCTCTGTCAAAACGCTGCCTGGAAAATAGTTTTTTCGTGATTTTGGTGCCGAATCGCCGCCATTTGATATTGCTAAAATTCTCTCTGAAATTTTAACGTTACGCTTTGATGAATTTTTGGTGGTTACAATTTGATATGTTGTAAAGGGCGGGAGAAATGCCATAGAAATGTCGCTAAGTTACCAGGAAAATATGCATAGCTCTGTTATTTTTTAAACAATATGTATTATTTATACGTCATTTTATGTAAATGAATGAATCCCCTAAAGGACAAATATCTAAAAACTGTACCATGCTATATGAAAAAATATTTTAAAAAATTTTCAAAGTTGAATTAACGTTCAAAATGGCGGGAATTCAAATGCCGTTAAGGTACCTGGAAAATATGCATAGCTCTGTTATTCTTTGGACAATATACGTTATTTATACGCCAAATTGTTTGAAATGAATGATGCTAAAGGACAAATATCTAAAAACAGTACCATGCTATACGAAAAAATCGCAAAAAAAAAATTTTCAAAGTTGAATTAACGTTCAAAACGGTGGGAAATGCAAGCTGATGCCGGGAATGCAAATGCCTGGAAAATATTCATAGCTCTGTTATTTTTTGGACAATATAAATGATTTATACGTCATTTTTTGTTAGAAATGAATGCCCCTAAAGGACAAACATTTAAAAATAGTACCATGCTATACGAAAAAATATTTTAAAAAAATTTTCAAAGTTGAAGTAACGTTCAAAATGGCGGGAATTCAAATGCCGTTAAGTTACCTGGAAAAATAGGCATAGCTCTGTTATTTTTGGACAATATACGTTATTTATACGTCATTTTTGTTTGCAATGAATGATGCTAAAGGACAAATATCTAAAAACAGTACCATACTATAAAAAAAAATTTTAAAAAAAATTTTCAAAAGTTAAAGTAACGTTTAAAATGGCGTCGAATCTGTCAACGTCGACGCTGCCGTCGTAGTCATAGTTGCCAGCGTCTTGATGTTGGTGCCGACGCTCGCCATTTATCTCGCGCTCATTTTCATGCTCGTGCAAATGAATCCATATGCATTGACTCACATCTCTTCCTTGCTTTGATGAATAAATTGGTGGTTGTGTGTATTTGCATATGTTAGTAGAGGGCGGGAGAAATGCCATAAAATGTCGCTAAGTTACCAGGAAAATATGCATAGCTCTGTTATTTTTTAAACAATATGTATTATTTATACGTCATTTTGTTAAGAATGAATTCCATAAAGGACAAATATCTAAAAAACTGTACCATGCTATATGAAAAAATATTTAAAAAAATTTTCAAAGTTGAATTACGTTCAAAAAATGGCGGGAATTCAAATGCCGTTAAGGTACCTGGAAAATATGCATAGCTCTGTTATTCTTTTGGACAATATACGTTATTTATACGCCAAATTGTTTGCAATGAATGATGCTAAAGGACAAATATAAAAAAACAGTACCATGCTATACGAAAAAATATTTTAAAAAAATTTTCAAAGTTGAATTAACGTTCAAAACGGTGGGAAATGCAAGCTGATGCCGGGAATGCAAATGCCTGGAAAATATTCATAGCTCTGTTATTTTTTGGACAATATAAATGATTTATACGTCATTTTGTTAGAAATGAATGCCCCTAAAGGACAAACATTTAAAAATAGTACCATGCTATTAAAAAAATATTTTAAAAAAAATTTTCAAAGTTGAAGTAACGTTCAAAATGGCGGGAATTCAAATGCCGTTAAGGTACCTGGAAAATAGGCATAGCTCTGTTATTTTTTTGGACAATATACGTTATTTATACGCCAAATTGTTTGCAATGAATGATGCTAAAGGACAAATATCTAAAAACAGTATCATACTATACGAAAAAAATATTTAAAAAAAAAATTTTTCAAAGTTGAATTAACGTTTAAAATGGCGTCGCCTCTGTCAACGTCGACGCTGCCGTCGCAGTCATAGTTGCCAGCGTCGTGATGTTGGTGCCGACGCTCGCCATTTAAATCGCGCTTTGGCTCAAAATGAATGAATTGAATGGCATTAAAGGATTTTCCACGCTTTTGATGATGGTATTGGTGGTTGTGTGTATTTGCATATGTTAGTAGAGGGCGGGAGAAATGCCATAGAAATGTCGCTAAGTTACCAGGAAAATATGCATAGCTCTGTTTTTTTTTAAACAATATGTATTATTTATACGTCATTTTGTTAAGAATGAATTCCCCTAAAGGACAAATATCTAAAAACTGTACCATGCTATATGAAAAAATATTTAAAAAAATTTTCAAAGTTGAATTAACGTTCAAATGGCGGGAATTCAAATGCCGTTAAGGTACCTGGAAAATATGCATAGCTCTGTTATTATTTTTGGACAATATACGTTATTTATACGCCAAATTGTTTGCAATGAATGATGCTAAAGGACAAATAAATAAAAAAAACAGTACCATGCTATACGAAAAAAATATTTAAAAAAATTTTCAAAGTTGAATTAACGTTCAAAACGGTGGGAAATGCAAGCTGATGCCGGGAATGCAAATGCCTGGAAAATATTCATAGCTCTGTTATTTTTTTGGACAATATAAATGATTTATACGTCATTTTGTTAGAAATGAATGCCCCTAAAGGACAAACATTTAAAAATAGTACCATGCCATACGAAAAAAAAATTTTAAAAAATTTTCAAAGTTGAAGTAACGTTCACAATGGCGGGAATTCAAATGCCGTTAAGGTACCTGGAAAATAGGCATAGCTCTGTTATTTTTTTGGACAATATACGTTATTTATACGCCAAATTGTTTGCAATGAATGATGCTAAAAGACAAATATCTAAAAAAAAACAGTATCATACTATACAAAAAAAAAATATTAAAAAAATTTTTTCAAAGTTTAAGTAACGTTTAAAATGGCGTCGCCTCTGTCAACGTCGACGCTGCCGTCGCAGTCATAGTTGCCAGCGTCGTGATGTTGGTGCCGACGCTCGCCATTTCCTCTCTCGCGCTCATGCTCGTGCGCGCTCTCTCCTTGGCATTTCTCACTCTCTCCACGCTTTGATGATGGTATTGGTGGTTGTGTGTATTTGCATATGTTAGTAGAGGGCGGGAGAAATGCCATAGAAATGTCGCTAAGTTACCAGGAAAATATGCATAGCTCTGTTTTTTTTTAAACAATATGTATTATTTATACGTCATTTTGTTAAGAATGAATTCCCCTAAAGGACAAAATCTAAAAACTGTACCATGCTATATGAAAAAATATTTTAAAAAATTTTCAAAAGTTGAATTAACGTTCAAATTGGCGGGAATTCAAAATGCCGTTAAGGTACCTGGAAAATATGCATAGCTCTGTTATTCTTTTGGACAATATACGTTATTTATACGCCAAATTGTTTGCAATGAATGATGCTAAAGGACAAATATCTAAAAAAACAGTACCATACTATATACGAAAAAATATTTAAAAAAATTTTCAAAAGTTGAATTAACGTTCAAAACGGTGGGAAATGCAAGCTGATGCATGCAAGCTGATGCCGGGAATGCAAATGCCTGGAAAATATTCATAGCTCTGTTATTCTTTGGACAATATAAATGATTTATACGTCATTTTGTTAAAAATGAATGCCCCTAAAGGACAAAATTTAAAAAAATAGTACCATGCCATACGAAAAAATATTTTAAAAAAATTTTCAAAGTTGAAGTAACGTTCAAATGGCGGGAATTCAAATGCCGTTAAGGTACCTGGAAAATAGGCATAGCTCTGTTATTTTTTTGGACAATATACGTTATTTATACGCCAAATTGTTTTGCAATGAATGATGCTAAAGGACAAATATCTAAAAAAACAGTATCATACTATAAAAAAAAATATTAAAAAAAAAATTTTCAAAGTTTAAGTAAACGAAAAAAATGGCGTCGCCTCTGTCAACGTCGACGCTGCCGTCGCAGTCATAGTTGCCAGCGTCGTGTTGTTTTTTTGCCGACGCTCGCCAAATACGTCATTTCTCTTAGAAATAAAATGCGCTAAAGGACTCCTTGGCATTTCTCACTCTCTCCACGCTTTGATGATGGTATACGAAAAAAACATTTTGTGTATTTGCAATGTTATATGGGCGGGAGAAATGCCATAGAAATGTCGCTAAGTTACCAGGAAAATATGCATAGCTCTGTTATTTTTTAAACAATATGTATTATTTATACGTCATTTTGTTAAGAATGAATTCCCCTAAAGGACAAACAAATATAAAAAAACTGTACCATGCTATATGAAAAAATATTTTAAAAAATTTTCAAAGTTGAATTAACGTTCAAAATGGGGGAAATTCAAATGCCGGGAATTCAAATGCCGTTAAGGTACCTGGAAAATATGCATAGCTCTGTTATTCTTTTGGACAATATACGTTATTTATACGCCAAATTGTTTGCAATGAATGATGCTAAAGGACAAATATCTAAAAACAGTACCATGCTATACGAAAAAAATATTTAAAAAAAATTTTCAAAGTTGAATTAACGTTCAAAACGGTGGGAAATGCAAGCTGATGCCGGGAATGCAAATGCCTGGAAAATATTCATAGCTCTGTTATTTTTTTTGGACAATATAAATGATTTATACGTCATTTTGTTAGAAATGAATGCCCCTAAAGGACAAACATTTAAAAAATAGTACCATGCCATACGAAAAAAAATATTAAAAAAAAAAATTTTCAAAGTTGAAGTAAACGTTCAAATGGCGGGAATTCAAATGCCGTTAAGGTACCTGGAAAATAGGCATAGCTCTGTTATTTTTTTTGGACAATATACGTTATTTATACGCATTTTGTTTTGCAATGAATGATGCTAAAGGACAAATATCTAAAAAAAACAGTATCATACTATAAAAAAAAATATTTAAAAAAATTTTCAAAGTTTAAGTAACGTTTAAAATGGCGTCGCCTCTGTCAACGTCGACGCTGCCGTCGCAGTCATAGTTGCCAGCGTCGTGATGTTGGTGCCGACGCTCGCCATTTATACGTCTTTCGCGCTCATGCTGTGCAATAAAGGACTGGCATTTTCAGTTCTCTCCACGCTTTGATGATGGTTTTTGGTGGTTGTGTGTATTTGCATATGTTAGTAAAGGGCGGGAGAAATGCCATAGAAATGTCGCTAAGTTACCAGGAAGGAAAATATGCATAGCTCTGTTTTTTTTTAAACAATATGTATTATTTATACGTCATTTTGTTAAGAATGAATTCCCCTAAAGGAAAAATATCTAAAAACTGTACCATGCTATATGAAAAAATATTTTAAAAAATTTTCAAAGTTGAATTAACGTTCAAAATGGCGGGAATTCAAATGCCGTTAAGGTACCTGGAAAATATGCATAGCTCTGTTATTATTTTTGGACAATATACGTTATTTATACGCCAAATTTGTTTGCAATGAATGATGCTAAAGGACAAATATCTAAAAACAGTACCATGCTATACGAAAAAATATTTTAAAAAATTTTTTTCAAAGTTGAATTAACGTTCAAAACGGTGGGAAATGCAAGCTGATGCCGGGAATGCAAATGCCTGGAAAATATTCATAGCTCTGTTATTTTTGGACAATATAAATGATTTATACGTCATTTTGTTAGAAATGAATGCCCCTAAAGGACAAAATTTAAAAAAGTACCATGCCATACGAAAAAAAAATATTTAAAAAAAATTTTCAAAGTTGAAGTAACGTTCAAAATGGCGGGAATTCAAATGCCGTTAAGGTACCTGGAAAATAGGCATAGCTCTGTTATTGTTTTTGGACAATATATATATTTATTTATAGCCAAATTGTTTGCAAAATGATGCTAAAAGACAAATATCTAAAAACAGTATCATACTAAAAAAAAATATTTTAAAATTTTTTTCAAAAAAACGTTTAAAATGGCGTCGCCTCTGTCATCGAAAAAAAATTTTTTAAAAAATAGTTAAAAGCGTCGTAACGTTCAAAAAAAAATTTAAAATTTTGCAATTCCTGGAAAATATGCATGATTTTGTTACTTTGGACAATGGAAAATTATTTATACGCATTTTTTTTGAAAAAATGTACCATGGTATTGGTGGTTGTGTGTATTTTCAAATGTTGAATTAATGTTAAAGGGGGGGAGAAATGCAATAGAAATGTCGCTAAGTTAAATTACTGGAAAATATGCATAGCTCTGTTATTTTTTTAAACAATATGTATTATTTATACGTCATTTTGTTTAGAATGAATCCCCTAAAGGACACAATATTAAAAAAAACTGTACCATGCTATATGAAAAAATATTTTAAAAAATTTTCAAAGTTGAATTAACGTTCAAAATGGCGGGAATTCAAATGCCGTTAAGGTACCTGGAAAATATGCATAGCTCTGTTATTTTTTGGACAATATACGTTATTTATACGCCAAATTGTTTGCAAATGAATGCTAAAAGGACAAATATCTAAAAACAGTACCATGCTATACGAAAAAATAAAAAAAAAATTTTCAAAGTTGAATTAACGTTCAAAACGGTGGGAAATGCAAGCTGATGCCGGGAATGCAAATGCCTGGAAAATATTCATAGCTCTGTTATTCTTTGGACAATATAAATGATTTATACGTCATTTTGTTAGAAATGAATGCCCCTAAAGGACAAACATTTAAAAATAGTACCATGCCATACCAAAAAAAAATATTTTTAAAAAATTTTTCAAAGTTGTTGAAGTAACAAAAAATTTAAAAATCGTTAAGCATGAATGAAAAAAAAAAAAATTTTTAAAACAATTCAAATTATTTATACATTTTATGTTAATATGTACAACGTAAAAATACATTCAAATATTATAAAATGTACAATTATGACGAAAATACCATTTTAAAAAAAAAAAAATTTTTTGTCATAAAAATTTTATTACGAAATACGCTTGTTGTTATTTATACGCCAAAGCTCTTTTAGAATTTGGACAATATAAAATTTATACGTCAAATTGTTTGCAAATGAATGATGCTAAAGGACAAATATCTAAAAAAAAACAGTATCATACTATACAAAAAAATTTTCTTTTTTGCTTTTTAAGTAACGTTAAAAAAAATGGCGTCGCCTCTCAACGTCGACGCTGAAGGAATGATGGCAGGAAAAAGTCATAGTTGCCAGCGTCGTGATGTTGGTGCCGACGCTCGCCATTTTCAATCTCGCGCTCATGCTCGTGCATGCATTACACAACATTTTAAAATGGCATTTCACTCTCTCCACGCTTTTGATGATGGTATTGGTGGTTTGTGTTATTTGCATATGTTAGTACGGGGGGGGGAGAAATGCCATAGAAATGTCGCTAAGTTACCAGGAAAATATGCATAGCTCTGTTATTTTTTAAACAATATGTATTATTTATACGTCATTTTGTTAAGAATGAATTCCCTAAAGGACAAATATCTAAAAACTGTACCATGCTATATGAAAAAATATTTTAAAAAATTTTTCAAAGTTGAATTAACGTTCAAAATGGCGGGAATTCAAATGCCGTTAAGGTACCTGGAAAATATGCATAGCTCTGTTATTCTTTTGGACAATATACGTTATTTATACGCCAAATTGTTTTTGCAATGAATGATGCTAAAGGACAAATATCTAAAAACAGTACCATGCTATACGAAAAAATATTTAAAAAAAAATTTTCAAAAGTTGAATTAACGTTCAAAACGGTGGGAAATGCAAGCTGATGCCGGGAATGCAAATGCCTGGAAAATATTCATAGCTCTGTTATTTTTTGGACAATATAAATGATTTATACGTCATTTTGTTAGAAATGAATGCCCCTAAAGGACAAACATTTAAAAAAAAAGTACCATGCATATATAAAAAAATATTTTAAAAAATTTTCAAAGTTGAAGTAACGTTCAAAATGGCGGGAATTCAAATGCCGTTAAGGTACCTGGAAAATAGGCATAGCTCTGTTATTTTTTTGGACAATATACGTTATTTATACGCCAAATTGTTTTGCAATGAATGATGCTAAAAGACAAATATCTAAAAAAAGTATCATACCATACTATAAAAAAATATTTAAAAAAAAAAAATTTTCAAAGTTTAATTAACGTTTAAAATGGCGTCGCCTCTGTCAACGTCGACGCTGCCGTCGCAGTCATAGTTGCCAGCGTCGTGATGTTGGTGCCGACGACGCGCCGCCATTTCTCTCGCGCTCATGCTCGTGCGCGCTCTCTCCTTGGCATTTCTCACTCTTCCACGCTTTGATGGTATTGGTTGGTTGTGTGTATTTGCATATGTTAGTAGAGGGGCGGGAGAAATGCCATAGAAATGTCGCTAAGTTACCAGGAAAATATGCATAGCTCTGTTATTTTTTAAACAATATGTATTATTTATACGTCATTTTGTTAAGAATGAATTCCCCTAAAGGACAAAATATAAAAAAAAAAACTGTACCATGCTATATGAAAAAATATTTTAAAAAAATTTTCAAAGTTGAATTAACGTTCAAAATGGCGGGAATTCAAATGCCGTTAAGGTACCTGGAAAATATGCATAGCTCTGTTATTCTTTTGGACAATATACGTTATTTATACGCCAAATTGTTTGCAATGAATGATGCTAAAGGACAAATATCTAAAAACAGTACCATGCTATACGAAAAAATATTTTAAAAAATTTTCAAAGTTGAATTAACGTTCAAAACGGTGGGAAATGCAAGCTGATGCCGGGAATGCAAATGCCTGGAAAATATTCATAGCTCTGTTATTCTTTTGGACAAATATAAATGATTTATACGTCATTTTGTTAGAAATGAATGCCCCTAAAGGACAAACATTTAAAAAAATAGTACCATGCCATACATAAAAAAAATATTTTAAAAAAATTTTCAAAGTTGAAGTAACGTTCACAATGGCGGGAATTCAAATGCCGTTAAGGTACCTGGAAAATAGGCATAGCTCTGTTATTTTTTTGGACAATATACGTTATTTATACGCCAAATTGTTTGCAATGAATGATGCTAAAAGACAAATATCTAAAAACAGTATCATACTATACAAAAAAATATTTAAAAAAATTTTCAAAGTTTAAGTAACGTTTAAAATGGCGTCGCCTCTGTCAACGTCGACGCTGCCGTCGCAGTCATAGTTGCCAGCGTCGTGATGTTGGTGCCGACGCTCGCCATTATTCTCTCTCGCGCTCATGCTCGTGATATTCATCAAACATTTGGCATTTCTCACTCTTCCACGCTTTGATGATGGTATTGGTGGTTGTGTGTATTTGCATATGTTAGTAGAGGGCGGGAGAAATGCCATAGAAATGTCGCTAAGTTACCAGGAAAATATGCATAGCTCTGTTATTTTTTTAAACAATATGTATTATTTATACGTCATTTTGTTAAGAATGAATTCCCCTAAAGGACAAATATAAAAAAAACTGTACCATGCTATATGAAAAAATATTTTAAAAAATTTTCAAAGTTGAATTAACGTTCAAAATGGCGGGAATTCAAATGCCGTTAAGGTACCTGAAAAAAAATATGCATAGCTCTGTTATTCTTTTGGACAATATACGTTATTTATACGCCAAATTGTTTGCAATGAATGATGCTAAAGGACAAATATCTAAAAAAAACAGTACCATGCTATACGAAAAAATATTTTAAAAATTTTTTTCAAAGTTGAATTAACGTTCAAAACGGTGGGAAATGCAAGCTGATGCCGGGAATGCAAATGCCTGGAAAATATTCATAGCTCTGTTATTTTTTGGACAATATAAATGATTTATACGTCATTTTGTTAGAAAAATGAATGCCCCTAAAGGACAAAAACATTTAAAAATAGTACCATGCATGCTATACGAAAAAAAATTAAAAAAAATTTTCAAAGTTGAAGTAACGTTCAAAATGGCGGGAATTCAAATGCCGTTAAGGTACCTGGAAAATAGGCATAGCTCTGTTATTTTTTTTGGACAATATACGTTATTTATACGCCAAATTGTTTTGCAATGAATGATGCTAAAAGGACAAATATCTAAAAACAGTATCATACTATACAAAAAAATAAAAAAAAAAATTTTCAAAGTTTAAGTAACGTTTAAAAAGGCGTCGCCTCTGTCAACGTGGACGCTGCCGTCGCAGTCATAGTTGCCAGCGTCGTGATGTTGGTGCCGACGCTCGCCATTTCCTCTCTCGCGCTCATGCTCGTGCGCCTTTCTTGTTTGGCATTTCTCACTCTCTTTTTGATGATGGTATTGGTGGTTGTGTGTATTGTGTATTTGCATATGTTAGTAGCGGGCGGGAGAAATGCCATAGAAATGTCGCTAAGTTACCAGGAAAATATGCATAGCTCTGTTTTTTTTTTAAACAATATGTATTATTTATACGTCATTTTGTTAAGAATGAATTCCCCTAAAGGACAAATATAAAAAAAACTGTACCATGCTATATGAAAAAAATATTTTAAAAAATTTTCAAAGTTGAATTAACGTTCAAAATGGCGGGAATTCAAATGCCGTTAAGGTAACCAAAAAAAATATGCATAGCTCTGTTATTCTTTGGACAATATACGTTATTTATACGCCAAATTGTTTGCAATGAATGATGCTAAAGGACAAATATCTAAAAACAGTACCATGCTATACGAAAAAATATTTTAAAAAATTTTCAAAGTTGAATTAACGTTCAAAACGGTGGGAAAAAATGCAAGCTGATGCCGGGAATGCAAATGCCTGGAAAATATTCATAGCTCTGTTATTTTTTGGACAATATAAATGATTTATACGTCATTTTGTTAGAAATGAATGCCCCTAAAGGACAAACATTTAAAAATAGTACCATGCCATACAAAAAAATATTTTAAAAAATTTTCAAAGTTGAAGTAACGTTCAAAATGGCGGGAATTCAAATGCCGTTAAGGTACCTGGAAAATAGGCATAGCTCTGTTATTTTTTTGGACAATATACGTTATTTATACGCCAAATTGTTTGCAATGAATGATGCTAAAAAGACAAATATCTAAAAACAGTATCATACTATACAAAAAAATATTTAAAAAAATTTTCAAAGTTTAATTAACGTTTAAAATGGCGTCGCCTCTGTCAACGTCGACGCTGCCGTCGCAAAGTCATAGTTGCCAGCGTCGTGATGTTGGTGCCGACGCTCGCCATTTTTCTCTCGCTCGCTCATGCTCGTGCGCTGCTCTCCTATGGCATTTAAAACTTTCTCCACGCTTTGATGATGGTATTGGTGGTTGTGTGTATTTGCATATGTAAAAGTGAGGGCGGGAGAAATGCCATAGAAATGTCGCTAAGTTACCAGGAAAATATGCATAGCTCTGTTATTTTTTAAACAATATGTATTATTTATACGTCATTTTGTTAAGAATGAATCCCCTAAAGGACAAATATCTAAAAACTGTACCATGCTATATAAAAAAAAATATTTTAAAAAATTTTCAAAGTTGAATTAACGTTCAAAATGGCGGGAATTCAAATGCCGTTAAAATACCTGGAAAATATGCATAGCTCTGTTATTCTTTGGACAATATAAATTATTTATACGCCAAATTGTTTGAAATGAATGATGCTAAAGGACAAATATCTAAAAACAGTACCATGCTATACGAAAAAATATTTTAAAAAAAATTTTCAAAGTTGAATTAACGTTCAAAACGGTGGGAAATGCAAAAGCTGATGCCGGGAATGCAAATGCCTGGAAAATATTCATAGCTCTGTTATCTTTTTGGACAATATAAATGATTTATACGTCATTTTGTTAGAAATGAATGCCCCTAAAGGACAAACATTTAAAAAAAGTACCATGCCATACGAAAAAATATTTTAAAAAATTTTCAAAGTTGAAGTAACGTTCAAAAATGGCGGGAATTCAAATGCCGTTAAGTTACCTGGAAAATAGGCATAGCTCTGTTATTTTTTTGGACAATATACGTTATTTATACGCCAAATTGTTTGCAATGAATGATGCTAAATGACAAATATCTAAAAACAGTATCATACTATACAAAAAAATATTTTAAAAAATTTTCAAAGTTTAAGTAACGTTTAAAATGGCGTCGCCTCTGTCAACGTCGACGCTGCCGTCGCAGTCATAGTTGCCAGCGTCGTGATGTTGGTGCCGACGCTCGCCATTTATACGTCATCGCGCTCATGCTAAATGCATTAAAAAATGGCATTTCTCACTCTCTCCACGCTTTTGAAATGGTATTGGTTTGTGTGTATTTGCAAATGTTAGTAAAGGGCGGGAGAAATGCCATAAAATGTCGCTAAGTTAAATGGAAAATATGAAAATATGCATAGCTCTGTTATTTTTTAAACAATATGTATTATTTATACGTCATTTTGTTAAGAATGAATTCCCCTAAAGGACAAAATATAAAAAAAACTGTACCATGCTATATGAAAAAATATTTTAAAAATTTTTCAAAGTTGAATTAACGTTCAAAATGGCGGGAATTCAAATGCCGTTAAGGTACCTGGAAAATATGCATAGCTCTGTTATTATTTTTGGACAATATACGTTATTTATACGCCAAATTGTTTGCAATGAATGATGCTAAAGGACAAATATCTAAAAACAGTACCATGCTATACGAAAAAAATATTTAAAAAAAATTTTCAAAGTTGAATTAACGTTCAAAACGGTGGGAAATGCAAGCTGATGCCGGGAATGCAAATGCCTGGAAAATATTCATAGCTCTGTTATTCTTTTGGACAATATAAATGATTTATACGTCATTTTGTTAGAAATGAATGCCCCTAAAGGACAAACATTTAAAAAATAGTACCATGCCATACGAAAAAATATTTTAAAAAAATTTTTCAAAGTTGAAGTAACGTTCACAATGGCGGGAATTCAAATGCCGTAAAAAAGGTACCTGGAAAATAGGCATAGCTCTGTTATTTTTTTTGGACAATATACGTTATTTATACGCCAAATTGTTTGCAATGAATGATGCTAAAGGACAAATATCTAAAAAACAGTATCATACTATATAAAAAAAATATTTTAAAAAAAATTTTCAAAAAGTTGAAGTAACGTTTAAAATGGCGTCGCCTCTGTCAACGTCGACGCTGCCGTCGCAGAAAATAGTTGCCAGCGTCGTGATATGTTGTTTTGCCGACGCTATAATTTATCGCTCGCGCTCATTGCTCGTGCGAAAATGAATGGCAGGACAAACATTTAAAAATATCTCCACGCTTTGATGATGGTATTTTGGTGGTTGTGTGTATTTGCATATGTTAGTAGAGGGCGGGAGAAATGCCATAGAAATGTCGCTAAGTTACCAGGAAAATATGCATAGCTCTGTTATTTTTTAAACAATATGTATTATTTATACGTCATTTTGTTAAGAATGAATTCCCCTAAAGGACAAATATCTAAAAACTGTACCATGCTATATGAAAAAATATTTTAAAAAATTTTCAAAGTTGAATTAACGTTCAAAATGGCGGGAATTCAAATGCCGTTAAGGTACCTGGAAAAAATATGCATAGCTCTGTTATCTTTTGGACAATATACGTTATTTATACGCCAAATTGTTTGCAATGAATGATGCTAAAGGACAAATATCTAAAAAACAGTACCATGCTATACGAAAAAAAATATTTTAAAAAATTTTCAAAGTTGAATTAACGTTCAAAACGGTGGGAAATGCAAGCTGATGCCGGGAATGCAAATGCCTGGAAAAATATTCATAGCTCTGTTATTTTTTTGGACAATATAAATGATTTATACGTCATTTTGTTAGAAATGAATGCCCCTAAAGGACAAACATTTAAAAAATAGTACCATGCCATACGAAAAAATATTTAAAAAAAATTTTCAATGTTGAAGTAACGTTCACAATGGCGGGAATTCAAATGCCGTTAAGGTACCTGGAAAATAGGCATAGCTCTGTTATTTTTTTGGACAATATACGTTATTTATACGCCAAATTGTTTGCAATGAATGATGCTAAAGGACAAATATCTAAAAAAAACAGTATCATATATATAAAAAAAATTTTTAAAAAAATTTTCAAAGTTTAAGTAACGTTTAAAATGGCGTCGCCTCTGTCAACGTCGACGCTGCCGTCGCAGTCATAGTTGCCAGCGTCGTGATGTTGGTGCCGACGCTCGCCATTTCCTCTCTCGCGCTCAATGCGCAATGTTTATGCATCTTCTTGGCATTTCTCACTCTCTCCACGCTTTGATGATGGTATTGGTGGTTGTGTGTATTTGCATATGTTAGTAGTAGGGCGGGGAAATGCCATAGAAATGTCGCTAAGTTACTGGGAAAATATGCATAGCTCTGTTATTTTTTAAACAATATGTATTATTTATACGTCATTTTGTTAAGAATGAATTGGTAAAGGACAAAATAAAAAAACTGTACCATGCTATATGAAAAAAATTTTAAAAAAAATTTTCAAAGTTGAATTAACGTTCAAAATGGCGGGAATTCAAATGCCGTTAAGGTACCTGGAAAATATGCATAGCTCTGTTATTCTTTGGACAATATACGTTATTTATACGCCAAATTGTTTGCAATGAATGATGCTAAAGGACAAATATCTAAAAAACAGTACCATGCTATACATAAAAATATTTTAAAAAATTTTCAAAGTTGAATTAACGTTCAAAACGGTGGGAAATTGCTAAAATGATGCCGGGAATGCAAATGCCTGGAAAATATTCATATCTCTCGCTCTGTTATTCTTTTGGACAATATAAATGATTTATACGTCATTTTGTTAAAAAATGAATGCCCCTAAAGGACAAACATTTAAAAAAATAGTACCATGCCATACGAAAAAAAAAAAAAAAAAATTTTCAAAGTTGAAGTAACGTTCACAATGGCGGGAATTCAAATGCCGTTAAAATACCTGGAAAATAGGCATAGCTCTGTTATTCTTTGGACAATATAAATTATTTATACGTCAAATTTTTTGAAATGAATGATGCTAAAGGACAAATATCTAAAAACAGTATCATACTATACAAAAAATATTTAAAAAAAGGTTTAACGTTTAAAATTTAAAAAAACGTTGACGATAACGTTAAAAAATGTGGAAAAATGTGCCTGACGTGAACTCTCTCGCGCTCATGCGTGCGCCTCTCTTCATTTTCGTCGCTTTGATGTTTGGCTTGAGGTGGAAAAAATTAAATAGAGGGCGGGAAAATGCCATATGAAATGTCGCTAAGTTACCAGGAAAATATGCATAGCTCTGTTATTTTTTAAACAATATGTATTATTTATACGTCATTTTGTTAAGAATGAATTCCCCTAAAGAACAAATATCTAAAAACTGTACCATGCTATATGAAAAAATATTTTAAAAAATTTTCAAAGTTGAATTAACGTTCAAAATGTTGCTAAAATTCAAATGCCGTTAAGGTACCTGGAAAATATGCATAGCTCTGTTATTTTTTGGACAATATACGTTATTTATACGCCAAATTGTTTGCAATGAATGATGCTAAAGGACAAATATCTAAAACAGTACCATGCTATACGAAAAAAATATTTTAAAAAAATTTTCAAAGTTGAATTAACGTTCAAAACGGTGGGAAATGCAAGCTGATGCCGGGAATGCAAATGCCTGGAAAATATTCATAGCTCTGTTATTTTGGACAATATAAATGATTTATACGTCATTTTGTTAGAAATGAATGCCCCTAAAGGAAAAAACAAAAAAAACAGTACCATGCTATAAAAAAAAATATTTAAAAAAAATTTTCAATGTTGAAGTAATGTTCAAAATTGCGGGAATTCAAATGCCGTTAAGTTACCTGGAAAATATGCATAGCTCTGTTATTTTTAAACAATATGTATTATTTATACGTCAAATTGTTTGCAATGAATGAATGCTAAAGGACAAATATCTAAAAACAGTACCATGCTATACGAAAAAATATTTTAAAAAAATTTTCAAAGTTGAATTAACGTTCAAAATGGCGGAATTCAAATGCCGTTAAGGCCACCTGGAAAATATGCATAGCTCGCCATTTGTTAATTCATTTGGACATATCCGGCATCGTTATTTGGACAATAAAAATTGATTTAAAACGTCAAGGCCAAATCCATACGGACAAAATAAATAGAAAATAACCCCTAAAGGACAAAATTTAAAATACCTGTACTAAATGTACCATACATGAAAAAAATATTTTAAAGTTGTTTTTCAAAGTTGAATTAACGTTCAAAATGGTGGGGAATTCAAATGCCGTTAAGTTACCTGGAAAATATGCATAGCTCTGTTATTTTTTGGACAATATAAATTATTTATACGTCAAATTGTTTGCAAATGAATGATGCTAAAGGACAAATATTTAAAAAACAGTACCATGCTATACGAAAAAATATTTTAAAAAATTTTCAAAAGTTGAATTAACGTTCAAAATTGGCGGGAATGCAAATACCTGGAAAAATGGCGTTATTCTTTAAAAATATAAATGGCATAGTCAATTTTGTTGAAATGAAAAATTTGGGGACAAACATTTAAACGGTCGCGCCATTTAAAAAATATTTTAAAATTTTTTACAATTTTGAAGTAACGTTCACAATGCAAATTCAAATGCATTTCAAATAAAATATTTCTGTTTTTTTTGGAACGACCGATTTAACGACAAAATCGAATTAAATGAATGCTTCGGTGACAAACATCTAAAAACAGTACCATACTATAAAAAAATTTGAAAAAAATTTTCAAAACATAACGTTGGGGAAATATAAGCTGATGCCGGGAATCAAATGCCTGGAAAATATTGCTGGGGCTCTGTTATTCTTCCACGGTAGAAAAATGAACGTGACGCATGAAATGAATTTTTCGCTAAATACCAGTACCATGCTATACGAAAAAATTTTAAAAATTTTCAATGTTTAGTAATGGGCGGCGGGAAATGCCATAGTTCAAAATGTCGCTAAGTTACCAGGAAAAAATATGCATAGCTCTGTTATTTTTTTAAACAATATGTATTATTTATACGTCATTTTGTTAAGAATGAATTCCCCTAAAGGACAAATATTTAAAAACTGTACCATGCTATATAAAAAAATTTTTAAAAATTTTCAAAGTTGAATTAACGTTCAAAATGGCGGGAATTCAAATGCCGTTAAGGTACCTGGAAAATATGCATAGCTCTGTTATTTTTTGGACAATATACGTTATTTATACGCCAAATTGTTTGCAATGAATGATGCTAAAGGACAAATATCTAAAAACAGTACCATGCTATACGAAAAAAATATTTTAAAAAATTTTCAAAAAAGTTGAATTAACGTTCAAAAACGGTGGGAAATGCAAGCTGATGCCGGGAATGCAAATGCCTGGAAAATATTCATAGCTCTTGTTATTTTTGGACAATATAAATGATTTATACGTCATTTTGTTAGAAATGAATGCCCCTAAAGGACAAACATTTAAAAATAGTACCATGCCATACGAAAAAATAGGAAAAAATTTTCAAAGTTGAAGTAACGTTCAAAAATGGCATCGATCAAATGCCGTTAAGGTACATGGAAAAGCGGGGCATCGTCTCTATTATTTTTGGACAATTAGAATATTATTTATACGTCAAATTGTTATGTAAATGTAAATGCTATGACAAATATCTAAAAACATATCATGCTATAAAAAAAATTGTAAAAAAATTTTTTACTAATTGCGTAGGTAACTTTTTAAAATTGTCTGACTCAATGGGGGGGGAAAAATCATTGAAAAGACATTTTCAAAACAGACAGACGGCGCATTTCGGCTCTTTGGAAGGATTAGGTGGGCAGTAATGATTGTTGAAGGGGAAAACGAGAGAGAGCGATTAATGGAAAACGCGCGCGCATTTCAGCCGTCGATGTTTTCATTTCGCGTTTTTTCATTTTGACGGGCATTTTTTCGTCGTCATCGTATGCATGTGTTTTACATGAATTGCATGTCAGGATGTTTTGATTGGAGCCCCACCCCTTCTGGCAAAAAGATGATAATGATGTCGTCGAAATGTCTTATAGTGATCACAAATATGCATATGTGATACATTGGTTATAATAAATACATTCATACACAAATATAAAACGTTCAACTTATTGACTTGCCGGCGGTAGGTGGGAATGGCGTCACAGACAAAATGGACAAAGTCAAAGCAGAATGAAAATGAAAAAAAAAACAGCAATTACCCGCGCGCCATTTATGTATGTCAACATATGTATATGTATTTAAAAAGTATTTTACACATTTCAAATTTGTACATTGCATTTCTGTTGAATCTTAATTCTTCACCGACGCATCGGACAAAATCGAAGCAGAGCGTGAATCAAAATATGTACATACAATGTACACGCATTTGAAATTTATTGCATGATATACGTGGTACATACATATATATGTGTATATAAATGGCGCGCAGCGTCTTTTTTTCTCTCGCTTGCGCGCAATGCTTACGAGCTACGCTTGTTGGGATTTGTTAAAAAGGGAATGAAAGAATGAGGGGAGAGGGATAGCTGACCTACAGCATTGTCTGGCGCTCTGCCTATACCCCTTCCCGCTTTAGTTTCCCCTCCCTTGAATTTAAATTATTAAATAGCTTGCGCGGAGGTCGCTTAACGAAATGAAGGAATGATGGCAGAGGGAATAGCTGATCTACAGCATTGCCTGGCGCTCTGCCTATACCCCTTCCCGCTTTAGGTTCCCCCTCCCTTGACTTTAAATTATTAAATGGCTGGCGCGGAGGTCGCTTAACTAAATGCTAGATACTCTAAAAAAGGCCGCTGCTCTGTGGAGGCTGATTCTTCTTTTTGGGCACTGTATACTTTGACTATGTACATATGTACATTGGTTATAATAAATACATTCATACATAAATATAAAACGTTCAACTTATTATTGACTTGGCAGGCGGTCGGTGGGGATTGTTTTGTTGCTAAAATGTGATATGCTTACACACGCTCTCTCTCTCGCTATATGCATAGCTCTTTTATTCTTTGGACAATGTAAATTATTTATACGTCAAATTGTTAGCTATGAATGATGCTAAAGGACAAACATCTAAATACAGTACCATTCTATACGAAAAAAAATATTTAAAAAATTTTTCAAAGTTGAAGTAACGTTCAGAAGGGTGGGAAATGCAAGCTGATGCCGGGAATGCAAATGCCTGGAAAATATTCATAGCTCTGTTATTCTTTGGACAATATAAATGATTTATACGTCATTTTGTTAGAAATGAATGCCCCTAAAGGACAAACATTTAAAAACAGTACCATGCTATACGAAAAAACATTTAAAAAAATTTTCAATGTTGAAGTAATGTTCAAAATTGCGGGAGTTCAAATGTCGCTAAGTTACCTGGAAAATATGCATAGCTCTGTTATTTTTTAAACAATTTGTATTATTTATACGTCATTTTGTTAAGAATGAATTCCCCTAAAGGACAAATATCTAAAAACTGTACCATGCTATACGAAAAAAATATTTTAAAAAATTTTCAAAGTTGAATTAACGTTCCAAATGGCGGGAATTCAAATGCCGTTAAGGTACCTGGAAAATATGCATAGCTCTGTTATTCTTTTGGACAATATACGTTATTTATACGCCAAATTGTTCGCAATGAATGATGCTAAAGGACAAATATCTAAAAACAGTACCATGCTATACGAAAAAATATTTTAAAAAATTTTCAAAGTTGAATTAACGTTCAAAATGGTGGGAAATGCAAGCTGATGCCGGGAATGCAAATGCCTGGAAAATATTTCATAGCTCTGTTATTCTTTGGACAATATAAATTATTTATACGTCATTTTGTTAGAAATGAATGCCCCTAAAGGACAAACATTTAAAAACAGTACCATGCCATACGAAAAACATTTGAAAAAAAATGTTCAATGTTGTTGAAGTAATGTTCAAAATTGCGGGAGTTCAAATGTCGCTAAGTTACCTGGAAAATATGCATAGCTCTGTTATTTTTTTAAACAATATGTATTATTTATACGTCATTTTGTTAAGAATGAATTCCCCTAAAGGACAAATATCTAAAAAAACTGTACCATGCTATACGAAAAAATATTTTTAAAAAAATTTTCAAAGTTGAAGTAACGTTCACAATGGCGGGAATTCAAATGCCGTTAAGGTACCTGGAAAATAGGCATAGCTCTGTTATTCTTTTGGACAATATACGTTATTTATACGCCAAATTGTTTGCAATGAATGATGCTAAAGGACAAATATCTAAAAACAGTACCATGCTATACGAAAAAATATTTTAAAAAATTTTCAAAGTTTAAGTAACGTTTAAAATGGCGTCGCCTCTGTCAACGTCGACGCTGCCGTCGCAGTCATAGTTGCCAGCGTCGTGATGTTGGTGCCGACGCTCGAATATATAGCTCTGTTATTTTTTTGGACAAAATTAATATTTAAATACATACATATGTACATACAAAAAAAATATTTAATTGGTTTTAAACATGAATTAATGTTCAAAATGGTAATAAATACATAAAAATAATAATTATAATAAAAAAATATAATAATAATCTGTTATTTGAAAAATACATAAATATAAATGTGTTCAACTTATTGAAAAACATATTCTTATATAAAAACATCGTCATCATGCTGAAAGGGGACAAATATTTAAAAAATAATATTTGAAATAAAAAAAAATTAATGTAAAACATAAATGAAATAAAAATTCCGTCAAAACAAAATTGTCAAATTATAAGCAAAATTTGGAAATACATTTATTTATTTCAAATGTTGTTGGGGAAATGAATAATAATAAAAGGACAAAAGGACTTGTCAATGAAGTAACGTAAAATGTGCATGCAAACTGATGCAATGATATTGAACACAATTCCCTTTGGTCATGCTGTTCGGAAAAAATAGGATGATTTTTCGACTTATGTTGGAGGGTGGAAGATCATGCAAATCATGCTGAAATCTCTCATATTTAGAGGGCAGATTAGAATAAATGAACGTAAATATGTATGTTAATGTAAATTAAAATATGTAGTCATGCAATAGTCATATTCAATAAATATGAAATTGTAAACAAATTGTTTAAATTGCGTAGGTTGATAAAATTGTCTGACAATGTGGGAAATACATAAATACCATTGTAAGACATTTCAAAACAGACAGACATATGTACATAAAAACATCGTCATCTGCTTGAAAGGGGGTGAAAAGGAATGAGGCTTTCAAGGGGAAAACATACTTTTGGGAAGAAAGCGTTGTCCGTCAAAACAAACGCGCGCTCTGTCTTGCTCTCTCTCCTTCTCGTTTCGCTCTTGTCATTTTGCCAATATGCATGTGATATTGTTCCGCACGCTCTCTTCCTCTCCCTTTGGTCATGCTGTTCGGAAAAGAGATAGGATGATTTTTCGACTAATGTTGGAGGGTGGAAGATCATGCAAAGACATGGCAAAGCGGGGCATCGCGCATCTCTCATATTTAGAAGGCAGATTATTATGAACGTAAATATGTATGTAAATGTAAATGTAAATGTATATGTAGTCATGCACATAGTCATATTCATGTAAATGCATGAAATTGTAAACAAATTGTTTACTAATTGCGTAGGTTGATTAAATTGTCTGACAATGTGGGAGGGAAAAATCATTGAAAGACATTTCAAAACAGACAGACGGCGCATTTCGGCTCTCTTGTTAGGTGGGCAGTAATGATTGTTGAAGGGGAAAACGAGAGAGCGAGAGCAAAGAGAGAGCGCGCGCGCGTTTCAGCCGTCGATGTTTTAGATTTCGCGTTTGTTTTGACGGGCAATTGCATTCGTTCCCAAAGCATGTTTACAGCGGAAACCTGCATTCCCTTTTCCCCCCCCCTTCCAGCAAGAAGATGATGTTTGTATGTGTGTGTGATCACACATATGTATGTATGTACATTGGTTATAATAAATACATTCATACACAAATATAAAACGTTCAACTTATTGACTTGCCGTCGGTAGGTGGGAATGGCGTCACAGACAAAATGGACAAAGTCAAAGCAGAATGAAAATGAAAAAAACAGCAATTACCCGCGCGCCATTTATGTATGTCAAAGTATTTCACATATGTATGTACATATACACGCATTTGAAATTTGCATGATATACGTGTGTACATACATATGTGTATATAAATGGTGCGCAGCGTCTTTCTCTCTCGCTTGCGCGCAATGCTTACGAGCTACGCTTGTTGGGATTTGTTAAAAAGGGAATGAAAGAATGAGGGGAGAGGGATAGCTGACCTACAGCATTGTCTGGCGCTCTGCCTATACCCCTTCCCGCTTTAGTTTCCCCTCCCTTGAATTTAAATTATTAAATAGCTTGCGCGGAGGTCGCTTAACGAAATGAAGGAATGATGGCAGAGGGAATAGCTGATCTACAGCATTGCCTGGCGCTCTGCCTATACCCCTTCCCGCTTTAGGTTTCCCCTCCCTTGACTTTAAATTATTAAATGGCTGGCGCGGAGGTCGCTTAACTAAATGCTAGATACTCTAAAAGGCCGCTGCTCTGTGGAGGCTGATTCTTCTTTTGGGCACTGTATACTTTGACTATGTACATATGTACATTGGTTATAATAAA
>WIOZ01000214.1:0-116990 GCA_009664405.1 Drosophila bifasciata
TTTGAAGATAACAAAAACTAAATATGCAGAATTATAGAGAAAGACCATATCTATCAGAGGCCCAAATCGGGCCTCATCAGTATAGCCACAATGGAGAAAATCATTTGGAAAGGCATCGTTTCCACTCGCTCTCTCTTACACAAAAAAACGAGTCGCTTTTAGTTTTTCCGTATTTTGTGTCGCCTGGATCTCAGAGACTATAAGAGCTAAAGCAACCAAACTTTCTGTCCAAACTCCTGTGATAGCAAATCAGGAAAAAAGTATTTCAAAAATTTCAGCCAGCCCCCATCCAAAAGACAAAAGTCCACAATATTGAAGATAGAAAAACGAACGAGAAAGAACGTATGGAGTCGCTGAGAACGCGACTCTACTTTACTTTTATACCCGTACTCAGTCAGTACACATGTAATTCATGTGGAATTTTTAAATGTTTTATCAGTTTTTACATTTTACATTTTTTTGCTACATCTGTCATCTACATCTTCATCTACATCAGTTCTCACAACAACAGGCGTTCACTGCACGAGGAAGAGTGTGTGAGAAGTGTGTGAGCGAGAGATCCAAGTGTAAAACAAGTGTATTTCAAAATTTCGCCACGCCCCCTTCCGCCCCAACAAGAGACGAAAGTCCAAAAATTTTGAAGATAGAAAAAAAAGAAAAATGCTGTATCGTAGGGAATGATCATATCTACCAGATTCAGATTTGGTTCAGATCGGATCCTTATTATAGCCACAATGATAAAATGAATTTTCAGCAGCGTTTCCCCGCGCCCCTTGCACCATAAATAATTTATCGGGATGATAGTCGCTACAGATTCTCTCTCTCTCGCTCACACACTGCTCACACATTCTGCCTCGTGCAGTGTACGTATGGTGTTGTGAGTTACACAAAGTTACACCATGCAAAGTTACCAAAGAATAATTATAACCGGAGAGATATGTTAGTATTAGTGATTAAGAGGAGAGGTATATTAGTATTAGTGATTTAACCCTCTAGTGCCCAAGACCGCCTCTAGACTTAGGCTTATTGGTCTGAAATCTTTAGGGGCAGTGTGCGAGGGCTTGCCTGCCTTGGGTATGAAGACAACTTTGGCCCGAAGCCATGTCTTCGGGATTTGTCCGTGGGAGAAAATCCCCACGTAAATCCGTTTGAGCCAATTTATAATGCTTTGTCCGGCTTGGATCAGCTGGGCTGGGATGATGCCGTCTGGTCCCGCGGATTTGTAGGGCTTGAAGCTTTTTATTGCCAAGGATATATTCTCCTGACTTAACAGGTTCAGAATTGAGCCCGTGGCATTAGAAGGATGCACTCTGTAGGTTGGTCTGTTTACAGCGCATCCTGGGGGAAATGTGTACTGAGAAGGAGGCTTAGCGACTCGGAACTGGATGTCGTCCAGGATTGATCGGCTTTCCTCAAATACCCCAAGGTTGGAGTTGATTTCGAGAGTACTTTTACGTAAGCGCGAGGCTTCGGAGTTACTCTTGATTTCGGTGCAGAACTGGCGCCATGACGCGCGTTGGGCTTTCCTGAGTTCTTTGTTGTATGTTGAAAGACTTGCCTTGTATTCGGTCCAGTTCTGCTCAACGTTAAGAGCTTTCGCTTTGTTAAAAAGTCTCCGTGAGGATTTCCGGAGCTCTCCCAGCGTCGGAGTCCACCATGCCGGTTTCTTCCGACCTCTGGTTTTGCCGGGTGGACAGGCTTTGTCAAGCGCTGCGTTACAGGCGTCGGTAAAACCTTTACCAGACGAGTCGTGGTCACCCATGAGATATCCTCCCTAGGTGGGGTCTCAGGAGAGTTTGGCAAAGAAAGTCCACATAGCGTGTCCAGTTAGTCCGCCTGAGGTTACGGAACTGGGCTGGACTCGGTATGTTGAACGTGAAGACAGTTTCCACGTACCTGTGTTCGAGAAGGAGTGTTCTTCAAAGGACCCTCCAGGATACTATGTTATCCTGTAGCGTATGAGAGGCAAGCGTGAGTTCCAGGACCTCCTTGCGGTTCTTAATAATGAAAGTGGGATCATCCCCACGGTTTAAGATGACCATCTGTGTGGTCAGTAAGTAGTTAAAAAAGGAACTCACCCCGTTCGTTTTGTGTCGGTGCTTCCCCACTGACTGTGGTGAGCGTTGGCGTCGCATCCCACTAAAAGGCCAATGTCCTTGGCCTCGCAGTCTACGGAGAGCGCCCTCAAGGGCGCATGTGGAGGCGGGTCTGACTGGTCGTGACCCATGTACGCCGAGCAGATGCGGAGTGAGCGCTCCTAGCCTTCGAGGCTCACCGCTGTGTGATCTTCATTGCTAAAAATTTGGGAGCAAAAATAAGTGCAGTTCTCTTTTGCAAGAATGCAGGTGCGTATTTTACCTGGGGGAGTCAGCTAAGTATGGCGTATAATCAGGAGTCCTCAAACCGGAGACCCTGTTTCCAAGGATCCAGGGTTCCTGAATGAGGACTATGTCGGCCCCACCCTTGGCTATGTGGAGCAATAAGGCAACACATGCTGCCTTACAATGGTGGAGGTTTATCTGCAGGAGTGTCAGGGACATTCCTGAGACTCGGCGTTGATATAGAGGGATGGTCTTGTCCCTCCGGTACTTTAAGAGGAGTACCGAGCTCCTTTGCGGTATTGTTTTTAATATTTGATAAATTTTGCATATTTGGTCCCACGAGTAGGCGGGAAGGGGTTAGTCACTCGAGGCATAGCCCGTGTGCCCCGGGAAGCCTGATTTAAACTGGAGGTCGGCAGGTATCCAGGTTCGCATACTCACGACCGAGCACCCCTCGGCCACGCATCCATCAGCGCATGCTGTTCCGCCTTGGATTGGGGTAATTACACTGAGAGTTTTTCTTCTCTCCGCCCGACTACCATTAGCCAGCATCCTTGGCAGGGACCTGACCGTACCAAGGACCTGTTACCAGCCGCCCTCACGAGGAGAGTATAGTCGCACTTCCACTGGTGTGTACAGTTACGGCAGGTGACGGACCGCCCGCGATTCCACTGCGTCAAAGAACCGGAGCGTGGCAGCATCGGGTTGGGACAAGCCCCAGCCCCAGGCAACCCTGCCCCGTCCGGAGAGTACAGTGATCGCGGGTCGGACCGTCATCCGTGATTCCCCCTGTATCACCCGAGTGGCTGACGGCCTGTGAAGACATAAGATTTTCAAGAACTTTAGAAAGAAACGGAAGTATTGAAATAGGTCTATAGTCATTGTTTTGTTTTGGGATGGGTAATATTTTTTGCCTTTTCCATTCAGTCGGAAACGTGGATGTAGTAATGGCGTTGTTAAATATATAAGTGACGTGGGACAACATCTTCGGAAGTATGATTTTTAGGAATTTTGGACTAATGCCATCTAAGCCTTCAGCATTGGACTTTACCTTAAGAATACACGCAAGGACATCACATTGATTGACACACACAAAGCTAAAACTAGTATCACAGAGTGGGGGTTGAATTCAGGTACATGTTGCTTGTCGCTTCAGGTACACCAGTCATCGAGAACCTTCGGTTAAGCTCTTCGACATTGACATCGTGCTCAGTCTTCTGTAGACATTTTCCTATTCCCAAATTGTTCATTTCAGTCCACCTTTGTTTAATAGTGGAACAGTTCTGGAATTTGGACTTATAGAAGTTACCCTTAGCGGATCTTATATCCTTGGTAACCGTTGCTCTTAATCTTTTTGTATGTTACACGAAATTCCTCTGTTTTATAACGCGTCCATTTAAGGAAAGCATTGTCTCTCTGATGCATTCGATTTTTTTATGTCTCTGCTGAACCATGGTTTATGTCTTAACTTGGTTACTTTGTTTTAAGAGGAACAAACTTATTAAACAAGTACAGAATATTGTTGTTCAAAACACTCAATTGACAATCAACATGGGGAGATTCGTAAATATAAGACCAGTCACATGCATCAAATTCTAGTTCTAGTTCATTAAGGTCAATATTCTTATAGTCTCTATACGTAAAGTAATCAGTGTTGAAATCTAAAGTCAAGTCATATGTCAGGAAAATAAGGTCATGTTTGGAAAAAGCTGGTACTGATACCTGGTCTTATAAAGGTCTTATTAGGGTCATTGATGAAAAAAATGTCAAGAAGTGTATCACAGGTGTTGCTGAAGTGTGTAGGCATGGTTACATTAACGGCATACAACCCCAGAGAAGCAAAAGATATCTAAAAGATGATTCTCTTTCAAGATATTGCTATTGAAATCGCCGACCAGAATAATGTCCGTATATGTCACTGAAATGTCCGAGATGGTATTAATTAATGGCTCATAGTCAATTGTCCTATTGGGTCTATATATACATAAATCCAATAAGAATTTTCTTATTTTCTTTGCTTGAAATTTCCAAAAGTAGATACTCGATGGGACATTCACTTGGTTGTTTACATTTAACATTACATTTTAATCTAGTGTTAACATATATAGCCACACACCTGCATGTCCAATACGATCAGAACGAAAAACAACATAACTATCACACATAATTGACAAGTCACAGAACTCAGGCACGAACCACGTCTCGGAAACACATATAATATCTACTTTTGAGTTGGTAAAGAGTAATCTAAACTCATCAATTTTCCTTAGCAAACTTTGTGCATTAATGTGGACAACTTTAAGACCATTTCGGTGTTTGCCAATAATTTTAAGCAAGCAACCGGTTAGGGAACTAATTAGGATCTAATCATTAATATAGCCACAAAAGAGAAAAACGTACGAAAAAACTTCGCAAAAACGAGTCGATTTGGTTTTTTGTATTTTGTGTCGCCTGGATCTCAGAGACTATAGGAGCTAGAGCAACCAAACTTTCTGTCCATACTCCTGTGATAACAAACCTGAGCAAGTGTATTTCAAAATTTCGCCTTCCCCCTTCCGCCCACCCAAATGACAAAAATCCACAATTTTGAAGATAGGAAAAAAATAAAAATGCAGTACCGTAGAAAATGACCATATCTACCAGATTCAGATCGGATCATTACTGTAGCCACAATGATCAAATGAATTTTCAGTAGCGATTTTCCCCTTGCTCTGCCACCATGCGACGTAAGTCATTTATGGGGATGATAATCGCTACTGATTCTCTCACACTCACACTCAGGCTCTCACGCTATGCCTCGTGCAGTGTCCGTGTGTTTTTGTGAGAAGTGATGTAGATGATGTAGATGTAGATGACAGATGTAGCAACAAAATGTAAAATGTAAAAACTGATAAAACATTTTAAAATTCCACATAAATCACGTGTGTACTGACTGAGTACGGGTATAAAAGTAGAGTCGCGTTCAAAGCGACTCCGTACGTTCTTTCTTAAATTGGAAATTGTAAGGGGCGCAACCTCAATATCAGCAGAGCAATGTATTAAATTTAAATGAAAGATATAGAAAATTAATGATATAAATAACCTAACTATTAAATCTAAGAGTAATCGATTAAGAGCGAAAGCTCTTAACGCCTACTGGACGACTACTGCGTCTTTCGATCCAGCCAAAGCGCCAGTGGGGAGGCAGAGGATGAAGCTTGGAGAGGCTTGGCGGGTACGCTAGCTGGTGCTAGTAGCAAAAGCTCATCCATGCGTTCAATGAATTGAACGCCCACTCTCTCATTACAGCGCACGTGCACTAGGCCTCGTCGCGTGAAGACTGCGGAGAGAATTCGGTGCTTCTTCATTTTATTGCCCTCTTTGAATATGAGAAAATGCTCTCTTAAAAGCTGCTCGTTTACATAAATTGCAGCTTCAGAGTCAAAACCTACGAGCTGCAAGCTCAGCTTCTTCTTTAGAAGATTGATCTTCTCGCGGACGCATTCCAGTTACACCACTATAACGGGATCCACATTACTATTTTGAGTTTTGCGGGCCCTGAAAGCATCCCGGATTCTTGGTGGAGGGTCAGCTGGAGATTAAAACAGTGCTTGTTGAATATCGCTCTTAAATTTTCTCCATCCACGTTGGGAACACCGTGTAGTCGCAGTTGACTCGCGCTAGCTGCCATGTGTTCGGCCGTCTGTCTCGCCTCTATGCCTCCTACTCTCTCCCCCAGTGCGCGCAGCTCTGCAACCTCTCGGTCCAGCCTCTCGACCCGTTCACCAAGTCGATCTCTCTGAGAACGAAAATCGAACACCTCCTGCTCCAGGTTAATAACTCGGACACCCATCTGCTTCACCTCACCAGCGATCAAGTCCAAGCGCTGCTGCATAAGGCTGCTGAGGATGCGCTCTTCTGCTTCCCGGACATGGGACGCAATTAGGTCCGTCTGCTCATGGAAGCGGGCCTTCAATAGCTCCATCAGTTGTGCAGAAGGGGCGTCGGAGAGGCGCTCACTCGCGGTTCCAGCATTGTTCCGAGTGCGTTTTGTTGGCGGTGCAGTGGCGGACGACATTGTTTTTGTTTTGTGATGTTTTCAATTCTCCTTTGTCTGTGTTTTTCAACGTCCAAACAATTCTTCCACCTATCAGCAATTTTTGGAGGAAGTTCCGTATCCCAGCTAAGATCGAGTAGCCACAATTCTTGAAACAGAATTTCAAAATTCACCACCACCGGCGACAGAATACCCAGTGGATCAAAGATGCGTGCCACGTCCGACAGCACTTGTCGTTGTAACGTTGTAAGATAGAGTATCTTCTTCTGGATCCAAGTGAATGCCAAGCACCTTTGCTGTAGACTTGTGTCCGGTGCCTTGAGTATTTGTTGTAGTAAGAGTTCCGACCGAAATGCGTGATGAGTTAGAGACCCATTTGCCAAGCTCCATGCCTTCGCGTTCCATTAGCTGGATCAATTCATCTCGCTTGCAAATAAGCTCTTCATCCGCGTATGCTCCTGTGAGTACGTCGTCCATGTAAAACTCCTTTAAGATTCTAGCTGCAGTGGGGAACTCGTGTTGATGGTCGTGAGCTAGCTGTTCCAGGACCCTCATTGCCAAGAATGCTGCGCTAGAAGTGCCGTATGTTACTGTGGAGAGCTCATAGTACTTGATAGGAGTGCTGTCATCTTCTCGCCATACAATGCGCTGGTAACTGCAATGATCCACCCAGATTTGTCGATACATTTTGACTATGTCTGCCGAAAAGACGAACTTAAACATTCTGAAGCGTATACAAATTAAGAATAAGTTTCGAAGAATACTGGGTTCAATGTGCAGCGCGTCGTTCAAGGCCTTTCCGCTAATATCCTTAAACGAGCCTTCAAAAACCACCCTCAATTTTTGTGTAATTACTGAATGATGTGGCAAGTAAAAGCATGGCTTCTTTTCAATATCTTCCGGGAATAGTTCTCGCATGTGACCCAATTTAAGATAGTCACGCATAAACTGTACATACTGTGAGTGCAGATCGGGATCTCGTTTCAAGCGACGTTCAACACCCCTGAATCTTGCGAGTGTATCCGAAAACTGCTGATTAGGATCTTTGAACGGAAGCTCCACTATGTAACGCCCTTGGAGTCCCGATGCCGTGTGCATCGTTGTTGTAGATGATGAGCTGCTAGTCGTAATAGACGTTATGACCCATCAAATATTGACGAAATGCCGATGATGTTCCCCTCGCTGTCGAACATCTTTTTTGGCCAGTGAACATGGTCCAAACAGAGTCGCTGCCCAAAAAGAATATCCACTGGTTCTAGCGATTGATAGTCAGAATCTGCGAGATCGAAGCCATCGAATGCCTTTAGTACGGCGGTGTAGAGGTGATTTTGCTGAGTACATGGGCGCGTACCTTCATTGTATGCTCTGAGTTCCTGCAGCCTTTAGTTGTCTCAGCCTTTATCGATGAAATTCCTGACACCAGAATACGTGACGGCAAACGTACCAGGCCAAGTGCCTGTATGTACCGTTCCGAAATGTATGATAGTTCCACTGTCCAAAAGCACCCGACAGATAGTGTTCGATCCCTTTGCATTTCGAACGAACACTAGAGCTGCTGGCAATGCGCTTTTACGAATCTCTTATGGCTGTGTCTCAGTTGCTGATTCGATGTACGAGGGTTCAGCTCTTGGGTGACTTGCGCACGTGCAATGTGGCTGATGGTCACTGTTGCATCTTCGGGAGCGCTGAGGATGCGCTGCTCGCCATTTCGTGGCTGCGCAATGGTTGCAGCTACTTGCGAATTAGAATTTTCTATGTATAGAAGAGAGTTTGGCAATATTTGCATGTGAATTTGGATTCACACTTTCGTGATACATGCCCAAGCTTAAGGCAGTTAAAGTACAAGGACTTAGCTTTACCGAATGTGCATCTCTGATCGACTGATAAGTCACCAAACTTCGGACAAATGTAGATCTTGTGTTCCTTGGAGTTACATTTGACACAAGCACCTTCTTCCAGCGATACCATAGCCTGTGACGATCGCTGGGCTTTGTTTTGCTGTGGACCAACCTTGAAGTCTGTTTCGGTCTCACTTTTTTGCTTAAAAACTTGAGTAAATCGTTTACTGTTGGCGATTCCAGTTCACGACTTCCTTCAATCCATTTGCGTCGAGTTTCACCGTCAATCTTGGCCAGAATGAAATGTATAATCCAGCAGTCCCTATTAGTTTGCCCTGCTGCATCCAAGCCTCGTACAATCTCCGTAGCTCCATCTGTCGTCTTACGTAAAATTGAAACATCTGCTCTGGAAGTCGAAGGTAAATTCACAAATGTGTCCAGCAGAGTATTTACAATGTGACGTGGTCGGCTGTAACGCTCCGTTAGGAAACTCCAAGCGGCAGTATAGGCTGCTTCTGTTATTGGCATATTTCGTATCAAATCCTCTGCATAAAAGCAGGCCATTCCTTGTAGTCACCTTTGAACTGCTTGATCTGTATTTTTGGCAATTCGTTTTGCACTCTATTCGCTGCCGAGTTTGCGCTCAAAAACGTGGCTTGTTGTTGCCCCAAACGCTCGTTCAGTTCATGCTGTTGTTGTAGAAAACGAACAAAGTTTTTCGTTTCCTAATCCCGATGCGTTTGATGCGTTCTCGCTTTCGACATGGTTGCCCCCGGCAATGTTTCCTCTCTCGTTCTCCCTTGACTCACAAGCGCGTTTTAGCGAATGAAGCAATGTGCTTGCACGCAAGAACTTGTCTTTGTAGGTCTCGTTGTCGATGGCTGGATCAACATACCCGTCCTCCTAGTCGTACACGGCCATTTTGTCGCTAAGAGTCTCAAATTCTTTCCAAACGGTATTGAGCCTCTCCAATAACACGTTTATTTCTTCGATTTCCAAGTTTGATTCCGCACGTGGATCTTGCGCAGCCGTTAGCAAACGCGTGATGCTTGCCTTCGCACGGCCTCTTGCTGATTTCACAAGCTTGAATTGTTCCATTTTTAACAATAAACATATCCGGGTTGAAGGACCATCAATATAGTGATGAATAAAATAATTCGATGTTCACGGAACACAACTGCTTTATTTCCAGCTTTTCAGTGGACTGTATTAATTTGAAACGTTTACTTTTTTTCTACGCAGCGTTCATGTCCATCATGTTCAACACTTAACTCTTAACACTAAAAAATCTCAAAAGTGCAACGCAGCGCGACCAAAAATACTTAACAAATTTGGAAAATGTAGTGTTCAAAAAATACAAAGAATATTAGAAAATTCTTAATGGCTGCAATGCGTTCCTCGACAGTAGCCGTTAGTGGTAGTATTAGAATAACTCACTTTAAAATGGCCAATCTTTTTAACATTCCAAACACCAATGTACAATTTGTATACCCATACTCGAAGAGTAAAAGGGTATATTGTATTTAATGGTAAAAGTGGATGTGTGTAACATAGAGAAGGAAGCGTTTTCGACCCCATAAAGTATATATATTATTGATCAGCATCAATAGCCGAGTCGATATAGCCATGTCTGTCCGTCCGTTTTTTTTCCCAGACTGATGTAATATCTGACTCCTAGAAAAATTTCGAAATTTCGCCCCGCCCACTTCCGCCCCACAAAGGGCGCACATCTGTGGCGTCCACAATTTTGAAGATTACAGAAAACTAAAAATGCAGTATCATAGAGAAAGACCATATCTATCAGGGGCTCAAATTTAAATCGGATCGGATAATTAATATAGCCATAATGGAGAAAACCATGTCGAGAAATATTGTTCCCTCTCGCTCGCATTCACACATCAACGTGTCGACTTTGCCTTTTCGTTCAAATGAACGACTGGATCTCAGAGACTATAAGAGCTAGAGCAACCAAACTTTCTGTCCAAACTCCCGTGATACCACTTCAGTACAAGTGTATTCCAAATTTCACCAAGCCCCTGACCAAATGTATTTGGTCAGTGGCCAAGCCCCCATCCGCCACCACAAATTATGAAAGGCCACAATTTTGAAGATAGAAAAAAATTAAAAAGGCTGTATCGTAGGGAATGATCAAATCTACCAGATTCAGATTTGGTTCAGATCGGATCATTATTAAGCAACAATGACATGAATTTTAAGCAGCGTTTCCCCGCGCCCCCTGCAGCGTAAGTAATTTATAGGGATGATAGTCGCTACAGATTCTCTCTCTCGCTCACACACTGCTCACACATTCTGCCTCGTGCAGTGTAAGTGTGGTGTTGTTAGAAGTGATGCAGATGAAGATGACTGATGTAGCAAAAAATACATTTCAAAATTCCACATAAATCACAAGTGTACTGACTGAGTACGGGTATAAATGTAGAGTCGCGTTCACAACGACTCCGTACGTTCTTTCTTGTTTGATTTATATATGTGGAATTTTCAAATATTTTTGTAGTTTTACATTTTTTTGCTACATCTGTGCAGTATTGTAGAGCAAGAGTAACTTTACTAAGTAGATGTAGATGACAGATGCAACAAAAATATGTAATATTGTATGTAAAAACTGATAAAATATTAAAAAAATCCACATAAATCACATGTGTACTGACTGAGTACGGGTATAAAAGTAGTGTCTTGTTAACGGCGACACAACAGGTCCTTTCTTGTTTTTATATATTTAATGGTTCTATTTTCAGACGTAAACTTTTTAGCAGCATATATTTTTATCAAAATAAAACATAAGATAAATTCCAAAGAATGCCAACGGAACGATTTGTTTACTAAATTTACCTGATTATATCCGTACTCGAAGAGTTAAGAAGTATATTCCATTTGTGGATGAGGAAAATGGATGTGTGTAAAGCAGAGAAGGAAACGTCTCCGACCCCATAAAGTATCAGCATCCCCTTGATCAGCATCAATAGCCGAGTCGATATTGCCATATCTCCGTCTTCTTTGTCGCCTAGCTCTCAGAAACTATAAGAGCTAGAGTAACCAAATGTTGTTCCCAGTCATGTAAACTTCCACATGAATCATAACATCACATACATATTTATATACTGACCTAGTACATAATACGTAGGGCATTTTTTTTGCTCGTTGTGATACCGCGTGTAATCCAATCCATTACTACAATGTGAGACGCGATGTCAGCTGTTATTCTATCCCAACGCGCTTATAAAGTTTGCTATCCTTCTGAGACGTATTGTGGATATATTTGAAATGTCACGGTGAGATATGAAGGGTGAGCCGGAGTTTTTGTAGGTTTCTTGTGCTAAAAGCCAATCAGGGGCTTTCGGGTGTTCCACCGTTTCCTCCTCGTTTCGTCTCTTAAGCTGCGGCAAAAAAACATTGTGGCGGACACCCAGCCTGTTTGCATGGGTGACGTAGTGAAGGTTGTGTACACACAACAGAGGTTGCGTAGCGCACGAATTTGTTTCTTCTTGTTGATTTTTTGCCAGCCGCCTTATTTCATGACTGTTGTAGTGTTATACATGTATGTAATTGTGCATGTATATCCTTGATTTCCTCTTAGTTATAAACATGTCCTCATCATAGCGTGTGCCATGCCGTTTTATAATTTTTTATACAATACTATTTTCAACATTCTGAATTTTCATTTTAAAATATTACAATTTTAAATTGATTCCTTTGATTTATTGGCGAAAACTTTTTCTCGAAAACCTATCAGCGGAAACCAGAGCCAACGAAGAGTGAAAACATAAAACGTTTGCATAAGTAAGAAAATTTGTTTTCTTACTTAATAGTGAGTTTTCCAGACTGATATTTGGTCATCAAATCTCCAAATCATAATTAGTGGAGAAGACTAACGAAAACCAATACAGTTTTGTACTCGTATTGTATTTGCACTGCCTACTTTAAAGAAGCATTGTAAACCGCATGTGCTTACGCACGGCAGCGGCCGTTCCTCTCGGTTCATTATTTCCCCCATGAAGATATTATATAAAGGTGGTCGCTTCCCCCTCTTTCGGATCTTATTTTACGCTCGCACTACTGAGAGAGCTTTTACGGAATGTTTTTATAAGAGAAGACAGATAAAGATACACAGTAGTTGTTTTGTTTGGTTTTCGCTGCTGTGAAAAATGTAAAAATCACAGGAAAAACAAATTGTACTAATAGTTATCTGTTTTACTTCTTTAGGAACACAAATCAAACGACTAGAATTAGAGTAACAAATGTTGCACGCGTGTGGCATTTTTGTGTACAACGCCCGAACTCAGGCACAACAAGTCCAACTCGCTTACTTGAGCAAAAACGAGAAAAAAGTACGGAGTCGCGGTAAACGCGACTCTACTTTTATACCCGTACTCAGTCAGTACACATGTGATTTACGTGGAATTTTCAAATGTTTTATCAGTTTTAAATTTTACATTTTACATTTGTTTGCTGCATCTGTCATCTACATCTACATCAGTTCTCACAACAACACACGTACACTGCACGAGGCAGAGTCTGTGAGCGTGAGTGTGAGTGCGAGAGAATCAGTAGCGGCTATCATCCCCATAAATGACTTACGCAGCAAGGTGGCGGGGGGAAACGCTAAAAGGGCGCGGGGTATTCCCGCTACTGAAAGTTCAGTTCATCAGTGTGGCTACAATAATGATCCGATCTGGATCAAATTCGGAAATCTAGTAGATATGATCATTCCCTACGATACTGCATTTTTTCGGTAGTGGGCGGGGCGAAATTAAAACACTTTTTAGGAGTGAGATATCACATCAGTCTGGAAAAAAATTTCAGGATCAATAGCCAAATCGATATAGCCATATCTATACATCAGTCCGTCTTGTTTGTCTCCCATTTCTCGGAGGTTTTAAGAGCTAGAGAAACCAACTTTTTCCAGACTGATGTTATATCTAACTCTAAGCTTTCAAAATTTCGCCCCGCCCACTTCCACCCCCACAAAGAGCGCACATCTGTGGCGTCCACAATTTTGAAGATAACAAAAAACTAAATATGCAGAATTATAGAGAAAGACCATATCTATCAGAGGCCCAAATCGGGCCTCATCAGTATAGCCACAATGGAGAAAAATCATTTGGAAAGGCATCGTTTCCACTCGCTCTCTCTTACACAAAAACGAGTCGCTTTAGTTTTTTCCGTATTTTGTGTCGCCTGGATCTCAGAGACTATAAGAGCTAAAGCAACCAAACTTTCTGTCCAAACTCCTGTGATAGCAAATCAGGAAAAAAGTATTTCAAAATTTCAGCCAGCCCCCATCCAAAAGACAAAAGTCCACAATATTGAAGATAGAAAAAACGAACGAGAAAAGAACGTATGGAGTCGCTGAGAACGCGACTCTACTTTTTTATACCCGTACTCAGTCAGTACACATGTAATTCATGTGGAATTTTTAAATGTTTTATCAGTTTTTACATTTAACATTTTTTTGCTACATCTGTCATCTTCATCTACATCAGTTCTCACAACAACACGCGTTCACTGCACGAGGAAGAGTGTGTGAGAAGTGTGTGAGCGAGAGATCAAGTGTAAAAAACAAGTGTATTTCAAAAATTTCGCCACGCCCCCTTCCGCCCCAACAAGAGACAAAAGTCCACAATTTTGAAGATAAAAAAAAAAAGAAAAATGCTGTATCGTAGGGAATGATCATATCTACCAGATTCAGATTTGGTTCAGATCGGATCCTTATTATAGGGAATGATCATATCTACCAGATTCAGATTTGGTTCAGATCGGATCCTTATTATAGCCACAATGATAAAATGAATTTTCAGCAGCGTTTCCCCGCGCCCCCTTGCAGCATAAATAATTTATCGGGATGATAGTCGCTACAGATTCTCTCTCTCGCTCACACACTGCTCACACATTCTGCCTCGTGCAGTGTACGTATGGTGTTGTGAGTTACACAAAATTACACCATGCAAAGTTACCAAAGAATATTTATAACCGGAGAGATATGTTAGTATTAGTGATTAAGAGGAGAGGTATATTAGTATTAGTGATTTAAGAGGAGGAAGAGAATTATTAGTAGATACATATATGGCAGAGAATTATAATTCTAGCATAAGACTCCAAACGGTTCATGCAAAGAAGATTGTTATTTTTTAAAGCCAATTATCATTGTAAGCTGGCCGTACACTCTCCTTTTTTTATAACTCCTAGTCTAATATTAATGTTGCGATCGTGTATTGTAGATATATAGTATATCTTTAATAGATATATTATTTTTAAGCCCTCATTCAAACAGATTTAGTCGGAATGTTTGACTCAGCTAATCGAGAGTGTTTCGAACGTCAGACCAAACCTATGATATCCTGTAAGGGTATAAGAAGGCTATTAAATACCACTATTTCCGAAGCTTGTATAAAAAAATCATTTTATTTATTAGGAATTCTTAGGGGTAGAAAGTTTTCTTGAAGCCGTTTTCACGATTCTTACGACCGCCCGGTCTTACCGCCCGCGGCACGTACTCTTTATCGTGTTGTTCAAGAGTTCGACGCCAAGGGTTTCTGTCCAACTCGAAGAAGCGTCGTTTTGCGTCCATGGCGCGAGTATTATGGTCGATCTTGTATAACTTCTCCCACAAGTAGATCTCGCGCAGCTGAAGATGACGGGGTCGCTTTGAAGACAAATGTTTAAAAGTTTTGTCAATAAAATCGCGCTGGTGTGTATTCTCATAGTCAGAGGTACGGGCAGTCACATACGGATGGAGCTCGTTGACAGGGCGCTCGACCTTTGGGACGTTGGTATACACTCCGGAGCAGCTGCTTCAGCGTAGCATCACTGAAGTCCACACACTTTCCTTTTTCTGATATCTCAGCATAGAGAGGAAGAGGCGGTGTACCTCGACAGCAGTTCACTCGGGGATTTTCGTCCACTTGCTTTCCATGCAAAAGCAACGTGTTTAGTTGGTACTCGTAGAAACTCCATTCTCGACCATTTGTGATCACAGTTTGGGTGTTCATAGGGTAAGTGAGGTCGTTATAGGTATTAAAGCCGTTGTAATTGGCCTGCGCTAATAGCCATGCGTATGAAGACTTTATTGCCAGTGCATTAAGCGCTTATGGCGCAACTGAAGGAAGCTCGCGATTGAAACGAGAGTAATCCAAAATTGGCCCCGTTAGCACTGGGCCAATAGCCTGGAACATTAACTGCATGCTGATATGCGGTTGCGTAGCCCAAGGTACGGGCATCATGGTTAAAGCGTGGTAGATGTCGCGCTATGTCCATATTTTCACTTTCCTTTTCTGTCATCCACGGGCACAGCTGCTGACGATGTCGCAGCGCCAAGTAAGGAGCCCCAGTGTATTGGACCAATCGGTCGACGCTTTCACTAGCATCGTCTTTTTGCCAGTCCCGACCTTTCTTGGACTTTTCCACATTTTTTGGAGGATCCACCCCACCAACTGGTTCTATTTTCAGACGTAAACTTTTTTAGCAGCATATATTTTTATCAAAATAAAACATAAGATAAATTCCAAAGAATTCCAACGGAACGATTTGTTTACTAAATGTACCTGATTATATCCGTACTCGAAGAGTTAAGGGGTATATTCCATTTGTGGATGAGGAAAATGGATGTGTGTAACGCAGAGAAGGAAACGTCTCCGACCCCCATAATGTATCAGCATCCCCTTGATCAGCATCAATAGCCGAGTCGATATTGCCATATCTCCGTCTTCTTTGTCGCCTAGCTCTCAGAAACTATAGGAGCTAGAGTAACCAAATGTTGTTCCCAGACTCATGTAAACTTCCACATGAATCATAACATCACATACATATTTATATACTGACCTAGTACATAATACGTAGGGCATTTTTTGCTCGTTGTGATACCGCGTGTAATCCAATCCATTACTACAATGTGAGACGCGATGTCAGCTGTTATTCTATCCCAACGCGCTTATAAAGTTTGCTATCCTTCTGAGACGTATTGTGGATATATTTGAAATGTCAGGGTGAGATATGAAGGGTGAGCCGGAGTTTTGTAGGTTTCTTGTGCTAAAAGCCAATCAGGGGCTTTCGGGTGTTCCACCGTTTCCTTCTCGTTTCGTCTCTTAAGCTGCGGCAAAAAAACATTGTGGCGGACACCCAGCCTGTTTGCATGGGTGACGTAGTGAAGGTTGTGTACACACAACAGAGGTTGCGTAGCGCACGAATTTGTTTCTTCTTGTTGATTTTTTTCCAGCCGCCTTATTTCATGACTGTTGTAGTGTTATACATGTATGTAATTGTGCATGTATATCCTTGATTTCCTCTTAGTTATAAACATGTCCTCATCATAGCGTGTGCCATGCCGTTTTATAATTATTATACAATACTATTTTCAACATTCTGAATTTTCATTTAAAATATTACAATTTTAAATTGATTCGTTTGATTTATTGGCGAAAACTTTTTCTCGAAAACCTATCAGCGGAAACCAGAGCCAACGAAGAGTGCAAACGTAAAACGTTTGCATAAGTAAGAAAAATTTGTTTTCTTACTTAACAGTGAGTTTCCCAGACTGATATTTGGTCATCAAATCTCCAAATCATAATTAGTGGAGCAGACTAACGAAAACCAATACAGTTTTGTACTCGTATTGTATTTGCACTGCCTACTTTAAAGAAGCATTGTAAACCGCATGTGCTTACGCACGGCAGCGGCCGTTCCTCTCGGTTCATTATTTCCCCCATGAAGATATTATATAAAGGTGGTCGCTTCCCCCTCTTTCGGATCTTATTTTACGCTCGCACTACTGAGAGAGCTTTTACGGAATGTTTTATAAGAGAGAGAGAAGACAGATAAAGATATACAGTAGTTGTTTTGTTTGGTTTTCGCTGCTGTGAAAAATGTAAAAATCACAGGAAAAACAAATTGTACTAATAGTTATCTGTTTTACTTCTTTAGGAACACAAATCAAACGACTAGAATTAGAGTAACAAATGTTGCACGCGTGTGGCATTTTTGTGTACAACGCCCGAACTCAGGCACAACCAAGTAAACTCGCTTACTTGAGCAAAAACGAGAAAGAAAGTACGGAGTCGCGGTAAACGCGACTCTACTTTTATACCCGTACTCAGTCAGTACACATGTGATTTACGTGAAATTTTCAAATGTTTTATCAGTTTTTTAAATTTTACATTTTACATTTGTTTGCTGCATCTGTCATCTACATCTACATCAGTTCTCACAACAACACACGTACACTGCACGAGGCAGAGTCTGTGAGCGTGAGTGTGAGTGCGAGAGAATCAGTAGCGGCTATCATCCCCATAAATGACTTACGCAGCAAGGTGGCGGGGGGAAACGCTAAAAGGGCGCGGGGTATTCCCGCTACTGAAAGTTCAGTTCATCAGTGTGGCTACAATAATGATCCGATCTGGATCAAATTCGGAAATCTAGTAGATATGATCATTCCCTACGATACTGCATTTTTCGGTAGTGGGCGGGGCGAAATTAAAACACTTTTTTAGGAGTGAGATATCACATCAGTCTGGAAAAAATTTCAGGATCAATAGCCAAATCGATATAGCCATATCTATACATCAGTCCGTCTTGTTTGTCTCCCATTTCTCGGAGGTTTTAAGAGCTAGAGAAACCAACTTTTTTTTTCCAGACTGATGTTATATCTAACTCTAAGCTTTCAAAATTTCGCCCCGCCCACTTCCACCCCCACAAAGAGCGCACATCTGTGGCGTCTACAATTTTGAAGATAACAAAAACTAAATATGCAGAATTATAGAGAAAGGCCATATCTATCAGAGGCAAAAAAATCGGGCCTCATCAGTATAGCCACAATGGAAAAAATCTTTTTTTGGAAAGGCATCGTTTCCACTCGCTCTCTCTTACACAAAAACGAGTCGCTTTTAGTTTTTCCGTATTTTGTGTCGCCTGGATCTCAGAGACTATAAGAGCTAAAGCAACCAAACTTTCTGTCCAAACTCCTGTGATAGCAAATCAGGAAAAAAGTATTTCTAAATTTCAGCCAGCCCCCATCCAAAAGACGAAAGTCCACAATTTTGAAGATAAAAAAAATGAACGAGAAAGAACGTATGGAGTCGCTGAGAACGCGACTCTACTTTTTATACCCGTACTCAGTCAGTACACATGTAATTCATGTGGAATTTTTAAATGTTTTATCAGTTTTTTACATTTAACATTTTTTTTTGCTACATCTGTCATCTACATCTTCATCTACATCAGTTCTCACAACAACAGGCGTTCACTGCACGAGGAAGAGTGTGTGAGAAGTGTGTGAGCGAGAGATCCAAGTGTAAAACAAGTGTATTTCAAAATTTCGCCACGCCCCCTTCCGCCCCAACAAAGAGACAAAAGTCCACAATTTTGAAGATAAAAAAAAGAAAAATGCTGTATCGTAGGGAATGATCATATCTACCAGATTCAGATTTGGTTCAGATCGGATCCTTATTATAGGGGAATGATCATATCTACCAGATTCAGATTTGGTTCAGATCGGATCCTTATTATAGCCACAATGATAAAATGAATTTTCAGCAGCGTTTCCCCGCGCCCCCTTGCAGCATAAATAATTTATCGGGATGATAGTCGCTACAGATTCTCTCTCTCGCTCACACACTGCTCACACATTCTGCCTCGTGCAGTGTACGTATGGTGTTGTGAGTTACACAAAATTACACCATGCAAAGTTACCAAAGAATATTTATAACCGAGAGATATGTTAGTATTAGTGATTAAGAGGAGAGGTATATTAGTATTAGTGATTTAAGAGGAGGAAGAGAAATTATTAGTAGATACATATATGGCAGAGAATTATAATTCTAGCATAAGACTCCAAACGGTTCATGCAAAGAAGATTGTTATTTTCAAAGCCAATTATCATTGTAAGCTGGCCGTACACTCTCCTTTTTTATAACTCCTAGTCTAATATTAATGTTGCGATCGTGTATTGTAGATATATAGTATATCTTTAATAGATATATTATTTTTAAGCCCTCATTCAAACAGATTTAGTCGGAATGTTTGACTCAGCTAATCGAGAGTGTTTCGAACGTCAGACCAAACCTATGATATCCTGTAAGGGTATAAGAAGGCTATTAAATACCACTATTTCCGAAGCTTGTATAAAAAAATCATTTTATTTATTAGGAATTCTTAGGGGTAGAAAGTTTTCTTGAAGCCGTTTTTCACGATTCTTACGACCGCCCGGTCTTACCGCCCGCGGCACGTACTCTTTATCGTGTTGTTCAAGAGTTCGACGCCAAGGGTTTCTGTCCAGCTCGAAGAAGCGTCGTTTTGCGTCCATGGCGCGAGTATTATGGTCGATCTTGTATAACTTCTCTGAACTTCAGCTAAAGATGACGGGGTCGCTTTGAAGACAAATGTTTAAAAGTTTTGTCAATAAAATCGCGCTGGTGTGTATTCTCATAGTCAGAGGTACGGGCAGTCACATACGGATGGAGCTCGTTGACAGGGCGCTCGACCTTTGGGACGTTGGTATACACTCGGAGCAGCTGCTTCAGCGTAGCATCACTGAAGTCCACACACTTTCCTTTTCTGATATCTCAGCATAGAGAGGAAGAGGCGGTGTACCTCGACAGCAGTTCACTCGGGGATTTTCGTCCACTTGCTTTCCATGCAAAAGCAACGTGTTTAGTTGGTACTCGTAGAAACTCCATTCTCGACCATTTGTGATCACAGTTTGGGTGTTCATAGGGTAAGTGAGGTCGTTATAGGTATTAAAGCCGTTGTAATTGGCCTGCGCTAATAGCCATGCGTATGAAGACTTTATTGCCAGTGCATTAAGCGCTTATGGCGCAACTGAAGGGAAGCTCGCGATTGAAACGAGAGTAATCCAAAATTGGCCCCGTTAGCACTGGGCCAATAGCCTGGAGCATTAACTGCATGCTGATATGCGGTTGCGTAGCCCAAGGTACGGGCATCATGGTTAAAGCGTGGTAGATGTCGCGCTATGTCCATATTTTTCACTTTCCTTTTCTGTCATCCACGGGCACAGCTGCTGACGATGTCGCAGCGCCAAGTAAGGAGCCCCAGTGTATTGGACCAATCGGTCGACGCTTTCACTAGCATCGGCTTTTTGCCAGTCCCGACCTTTCTTGGACTTTTCCACATTTTTTGGAGGATCCACCCCACCAACTGGTTCTATTTTCAGACGTAAACTTTTTAGCAGCATATATTTTTATCAAAATAAAACATAAGATAAATTCAAAAAGAATTCCAACGGAACGATTTGTTTACTAAATGTACCTGATTATATCCGTACTCGAAGAGTTAAGGGGTATATTCCATTTGTGGATGAGGAAAATGGATGTGTGTAACGCAGAGAAGGAAACGTCTCCGACCCCATAATGTATCAGCATCCCCTTGATCAGCATCAATAGCCGAGTCGATATTGCCATATCTCCGTCTTCTTTGTCGCCTAGCTCTCAGAAACTATAGGAGCTAGAGTAACCAAATGTTGTTCCCAGACTCATGTAAACTTCCACATGAATCATAACATCACATACATATTTATATACTGACCTAGTACATAATACGTAGGGCATTTTTGCTCGTTGTGATACCGCGTGTAATCCAATCCATTACTACAATGTGAGACGCGATGTCAGCTGTTATTCTATCCCAACGCGCTTATAAAAGTTTGCTATCCTTCTGAGACGTATTGTGGATATATTTGAAATGTCAGGGGTGAGATATGAAGGGTGAGCCGGAGTTTTGTAGGTTTCTTGTGCTAAAAGCCAATCAGGGGCTTTCGGGTGTTCCACCGTTTCCTCCTCGTTTCGTCTCTTAAGCTGCGGCAAAAAACATTGTGGCGGACACCCAGCCTGTTTGCATGGGTGACGTAGTGAAGGTTGTGTACACACAACAGAGGTTGCGTAGCGCACGAATTTGTTTCTTCTTGTTGATTTTTTCCAGCCGCCTTATTTCATGACTGTTGTAGTGTTATACATGTATGTAATTGTGCATGTATATCCTTGATTTCCTCTTAGTTATAAACATGTCCTCATCATAGCGTGTGCCATGTCGTTTTATAATTATTATACAATACTATTTTCAACATTCTGAATTTTCATTTAAAATATTACAATTTTAAATTGATTCGTTTGATTTATTGGCGAAAACTTTTTCTCGAAAACCTATCAGCGGAAACCAGAGCCAACGAAGAGTGCAAACGTAAAACGTTTGCATAAGTAAGAAAATTTGTTTTCTTACTTAACAGTGAGTTTCCCAGACTGATATTTGGTCATCAAATCTCCAAATCATAATTAGTGGAGCAGACTAACGAAAACCAATACAGTTTTGTACTCGTATTGTATTTGCACTGCCTACTTTAAAGAAGCATTGTAAACCGCATGTGCTTACGCACGGCAGCGGCCGTTCCTCTCGGTTCATTATTTCCCCCATGAAGATATTATATAAAGGTGGTCGCTTCCCCCTCTTTAGGATCTTATTTTACGCTCGCACTACTGAGAGAGCTTTTTACGGAATGTTTTATAAGAGAGAGAGAAGACAGATAAAGATATACAGTAGTTGTTTTGTTTGGCTTTCGCTGCTGTGAAAAATGTAAAAATCACAGGAAAAACAAATTTTACTAATAGTTATCTGTTTTACTTCTTTAGGAACACAAATCAAACGACTAGAATTAGAGTAACAAATATTGCACGCGTGTGGCATTTTTGTGTACAACGCCCGAACTCAGGCACAACCAAGTAAACTCGCTTACTTGAGCAAAAAAAGTACTGAGTTGCGGTAAACGCGACTCTACTTTTATACCCGTACTCAGTCAGTACACATGTGATTTACGTGGAATTTTCAAATGTTTTATCAGTTTTTAAATTTTACATTTTACATTTGTTTGCTGCATCTGTCATCTACATCTACATCAGTTCTCACAACAACACACGTACACTGCACGAGGCAGAGTCTGTGAGCGTGAGTGTGAGTGCGAGAGAATCAGTAGCGGGCCGTCAGCCACTCGGGTGATACAGGGGGAATCACGGGCGGGGGGCGGGGTTGCATGGGGCCGGGGCTTTCCCCAACCCGATGCTACCACGCTCCAGCTTATGATGCAGTGGAATCGCGGGCGGTCCATCACCTGCCGTAACTGTACACACCAGTGGAAGTGCGACTATACTCTCCTCGTGAGGGCGGCTGGTAACAGGTCCTTGGTACGGTCAGGTCTCTGCCAAGGATGCTGGCTTATGGTAGTCGGGCGGAGAGAAGAAAACTCTCAGTGCAAATTACCCCAATCCTAGGTGGAACAGCATGCGCTGATGGATGCGTGGCCGAGGGGCGCTCGGTCGTTAGTATGCGAACTCTGGATACCTGCCGACCTCCAGTTTAAATCAGGCTTCCGGGGCACGCGGGCTATGCCTCGGGTGACTAACCCCTTCACGCCTACTCGTGGGACCAAAATATGCCAATTCATTCAAATATTAAAAACAACACCGCAAAGGAGCTCGGTACTCCTCTGAAAGTACCGGAGGGAAAAGACCATCCCTCTACATCAACGCCTGGGAAACCAGGTCCAAAGAAGACGGGGAAGGAGACTGAGTCGGTCCACCGTCTTCCAGCAGAATCCCGCTGCGGGGAGGGCTCCGATAAGCCAATCGGGCCCATCCACGTCGAGGGCACCGGGGCCAAACCGGTCATCGGGGTGGCTGCTAAGCAGAGCGTTATCGCGGCTGGTAAGCTCGCGACCGGGGAAACCACGGCAACCTCGGCAGGCGGCGGGTCTGCAGGCGGCGGGTCTGCAGGCCAGGCAGGTAAGCCGTCCTACCAGGACAGGAGGCGCGCTGCCTTTATACTGGCCAACGACGATCCGGGTATGTGGCATCGGCGAAGGGGATGGAGCAGAGGCTGTGGGCAAGCTCAATAATCCCAAACTTCCAACCAGCCAAATCCGGAAGGGAGTAGCCAAGCCCCTAACAAGCGGTAACGCTCGGCGGAGGGACAACGCCACACAGCCAGGCCAAGCCCAGCAAGCCAAACGGGTGAAGACGCACCTGACCAACAGGTTTTTTTTGCGGAGGTGGCGAGGGGCAAAACCCTAGTTGGCGTCCTGGACAGGGGCGCCAAGGACGGTAATGTCCCCGCGACAAGTGGCACCTGGTGGACGCGGAGCTCCAGGACCGCTTCCTGGAGGAACTTTCCGAGAACGGTGGACCCCCGCCCAAATGTGAGGACGCCGGGTGGCATCAGGGCATGGTGAAAGCCATCGCCTGCCAAGATGCGCGCTCGGCGGCCCTATACATGAAAGGCGGTGGCGGCGCTCAAGGAAGTTTATCCGGGAGCCAAACTGGAGGCCGTACGATGGGAAGACGTCCCAAGCAGACCGAGGGCCCGAGCGTGGGTGTCGGTCAAACCTGCAGAACCTGAGAAGATTCTCAAGGTTCTGCAGGTCTAAACCCCCACCTTCCTACAGCCGATTGGAAGGTGGCCAAGGTCGAGGAGGTCGCAGGACAGAGGCGACAGATTATTCTCGTCCTGAACGAGGAGTCGCTAGCGCTCCTTGGAGAGTCGTCTGGAGTGGTGGACTACGGTTACCGTAAGGTGACCATAGTCCCCTACAAAAACGACTCGAAAGGAAAGCAAGCCGAGGTCCAGCCAGACCTCGAGTTTGAAGTCCCGGAAGCGGGGAGCCAACCCGAGGCGTCGGACGTAGCGTCTATGATATCAGACGATATCCTAGATCGCTACGAGTCCGACGCGAGCGACCTGGCCAGAGGTCTCCGGACGCATCGACGTCGGGGAGGACGACGACTCCCCGGAGAGCGACGTCGACACTACAGTGGTGGAGGCGAGTCTCAGGAATGTCCCTGACACTCCTGCAGATAAGCCTCCACCATTGTAAGGCAGCATGCGCTGCCTTACTGCTCCACCTAGCCAAGGGTGGGGCCGACATAGTCCTCATTCAGGAACCCTGGATCCTTGGAAACAGGGTCTCCGGTTTGAGGACTCCTGACTATAAGCTTTACTTAGCTGACTCCCCAGGTAAAATACGCACCTGCATTCTTGCAAAAAAGAGAACTGCACTTATTTTTGCTCCCCAAATTTCAGCAATGAAGACCACACGGCGGTGAGCCTCGAAGGCCAGGAGCGCTCACTCCGCATCTGCTCGGCGTATATGGGTCACGACCAGCCAGACCCGCCTCCACATGCGCCCTTGAGGGCGCTCGTCGCAGACTGCGAGGCCAAGGACATCGGCCTTTTAGTGGGATGCGACGCCAACGCTCACCACAGTCAGTGGGGAAGCACCGACACGAACGAACGGGGTGAGTTCCTTTTTAATTACTTACTGACCACACAGATGGTCATCTTAAACCGTGGGGATGATCCCACCTTCATTATTAAGAATCGCAAGGAGGTCCTGGACCTTACGCTTGCCTCTCATACGCTGCAGGATAATATAGTATCCTGGAGGGTCCTTGAAGAACACTCCTTCTCGGACCACAGGTACGTGGAAACTGTCTTCACGTTCAACATACCGAGTCCAGCCCAGTTCCGTAACCTCAGGCGGACTAACTGGACTCGCTATGTGGACCTTCTAAGCCAAACTCTCCCTGAGACACCACCTAGGGAGGATTTCTCAGGGGAGACCACGACTCGTCTGGTAAAGGTTTTTACCGACGCCTGCAACGCTGCGCTGGACAAAGCCTGCCCACCCGGAAAAACCAGAGGTCGGAAGAAACCGGCATGGTGGACTCCGACGCTGGGAGAGCTTCGGCGATCCTCACGGAGACTTTTTAACAAAGCGAAAGCTCTTAATGTTGAACAGAACTGGACCGAATACAAGGCAAGTCTGTCAACCTATAATAAAGAACTCAGGAAAGCCAAACGCGCGTCGTGGCGCCAGTTCTGCACCGAAATCGAGTAACTCCGAAGCCTCGCGCTTACGCAAAGTACTCTCCAAATCAACCCCAACTTTGGGGTATTTGAGGAAAGGCCGATCAATCCTGGACGACATCCAGTTCCGAGTCGCTAAGCCTCCTTCTCAGTACACATTTCCCAGGATGCGCTGTAAACAGACCAACCTACAGAGTGCATCCTTCTAATGCCACGGGCTCAATTCTGAACCTGTTAAGTCAGGAGAATATATCCTGGGCAATAAAAGCTTCAAGCCCTACAAATCCGCGGGACCAGACGGCATCATCCCTGCCCAGCTGATCCAAGCCGGATAAAGAGCCATAAATTGGCTCAAACGGATTTACGAGGGGGATTTTCTCCCACGGACAAATCCCGAAGACATGGCTTCGGGCCCAAGTTGTCTTCATACCCAAGGCAGGCAAGCCCTCGCACACTGCCCCTAAAGATTTCAGACCAATAAGCCTGTCGTCCTTCTTCCTGAAGGCGACGGAACGGCTTTAAAGTCTGCATCTCAGGGCGACCACATCGCCGAATCAAATCTCTGACTCTCAGCATGCCTATCGGAGGGAAGATCCACCGAAACGGCCCTACATGCGATCATATCGATCATCGAATCGTCCCTCAGCTGCAAGGAATATACCCTGGTAGCCTTTCTTGACATAGAAGGGGCTTTCAATAACATCATCCCGTCCGCCATCACGAGAGCACTGACTGACCTGGGGTTGACTCCCGGACGGTGAGTCTCATCGATCAGATGCTGCAATGCAGGACCGTTGAGGCATCACTGGGGACGTCAACATCTACCAGGTTTGTCAACAGAGGCACCCCGCAGGGCGGAGTCCTATGCATAACTGGCGGACTTCGCACTACCCCAAGTGAAGCCCTCGATACCATGTTGTACCTTCTACCTGTAGAACTTATGGGGAAAAAAAGGTTGCAACACTCTCCGCCCTTAGAATGAGGGAATCCAATCTGTGGAAAACCACCACGGTTGGCCATTCGGGAATACTAATAAAACTCCCGCAACTTCCAGAGAGGACAGACTACTGCATCCCAAGTGACTACCTCTCGACGCCTTTCCAGGTATCCATCCCACACAGGGAGGACTGGGAGAGGGGCGAACCTGGACCTGCGAACGCGATCCACTTCTACACTGATGGCTCAAAATTAGACGGCCGCGTGGGAGGGGGGCGTCTTCTGCGATGAGCTCAACATCAGTCTCTGCTTCAGACTTCCGGACCACTGCAGCGTGTTCCAGGCAGAGGTCTTAGCCATAAAAAGGAGGCCATTTCCATCGTCTCTAAACTATCTTTGGACGGACACTCGGTGTGCGTCTTCTCGGACAGCCAAGCGGCCCTAAAGGCTCTTGGCTCTATTTCTCGTCGAACTCAACGACCGTAAACGACTGTCGCAGGTCTCTAAATGAGACCGCAGAGCAGCTAGATCTCTCCTAATTTGGGTCCCTGGACATAGGGACATTGTCGGGAACGATGCCGCCGACGAGCTAGCTAGGCGGGGCACTACTGTACCTCTCCTTCCGGAGAGGGAGCAAGTGGCAATGCCTCTAGCTACGTGCAGGCTATTAACACACGAGGCTTTCGAGCAAATTGCTGACAGGCGATGGCAGCTGACCATCACATGCAGAACTTCAAGAGCGATTTGGCCAAATCGTTTCGAAAAAGCGCTCGGAAGAGCTTTATAGACTCAGCAGAGCACATTGCTCCGCCGTCACCCGAGCCATCACGGGGCACTGGCAGATCGGCACACATGCTGCACGACTGTCGATCCCTCACAACGACTTCTGCAGAAGTTGTAGGGACGAGGAGGAGGAGGAGTCGGTTCATCACTTCTTCTGTCTCTGCCCGGCCCTGGGAAACCGAAGACTACGGTTCCTCGGGGCCCCTTCCTACAGATATTTCGGACCTTCCGAAATCAAACCGGGTACTCTGTCCAAGTACATCCAAGCCACCGGATGGGACTGCCCTTAGCTCGGCACTAAGTTGCTCACCACGGCTGGGGCCGGAGAAGGGGCTCGCGCCCATGCGGCATCACAATGGTCCACTAACTGGACCAAGTGAGCGGGGGAGGCCTCTCCCCTCCGCTACCGCCTTAACCTAACCTAACCATCATCCCCATAAATGACTTACGCAGCAAAGTGGCGGGGGGAAACGCTAAAAGGGCTCGGGGTATTCCCGCTACTGAAAGTTCAGTTCATCAGTGTGGCTACAATAATGATCCGATCTGGATCAAATTCGGAAATCTAGTAGATATGATCATTCCCTACGATACTGCATTTTTCGGTAGTGGGCGGGGCGAAATTAAAACACTTTTTTAGGAGTGAGATATCACATCAGTCTGGAAAAAAATTTCAGGATCAATAGCCAAATCGATATAGCCATATCTATACATCAGTCCGTCTTGTTTGTCTCCCATTTCTCGGAGGTTTTAAGAGCTAGAGAAACCAACTTTTTTCAGACTGATGTTATATCTAACTCCTATAAAAGTGTTTCAAAATTTCGCCCCGCCCACTTCCACCCCCACAAAGAGCGCACATCTGTGGCGTCCACAATTTTGAAGATAACAAAAAACTAAATATGCAGAATTATAGAGAAAGACCATATCTATCAGAGGCCCCAATCGGGCCTCATCAGTATAGCCACAATGGAGAAAATCATTTGGAAAGGCATCGTTTCCACTCGCTCTCTCTTACACAAAAAACGAGTCGCTTTAGTTTTTTCCGTATTTTTGTTTCGCCTGGATCTCAGAGACTATAAGAGCTAAAGCAACTAAACTTTCTGTCCAAACTCCTGTGATAGCAAATCAGGAAAAAAGTATTTCTAAATTTCAGCCAGCCCCCATCCAAAAGACGAAAGTCCACAATTTTGAAGATAGAAAAAAACGAACGAGAAAGAACGTATGGAGTCGCTGTGAACGCGACTCTACTTTTATACCCGTACTCAGTCAGTACACATGTAATTCATGTGGAATTTTCAAATGTTTTATCAGTTTTTACATTTTACATTTTTGCTACATCTGTCATCTACATCTTCATCTACATCAGTTCTCACAACAACACGCGTTCACTGCACGAGGAAGAGTGTGTGAGAAGTGTGTGAGCGAGAGATCCAAGTGTAAAACAAGTGTATTTCAAAATTTCGCCACGCCCCCTTCCGCCTCAACAAGAGACGAAAGTCCACAATTTTGAAGATAGAAAAAAAAGAAAAATGCTGTATCGTAGGGAATGATCATATCTACCAGATTCAGATTTGGTTCAGATCGGATCCTTATTATAGCCACAATGATAAAATGAATTTTCAGCAGCGTTTCCCCGCGCCACCTTTCAGCATAAATCATTTATCGGGATGATAGTCGCTACAGATTCTCTCTCTCGCTCACACACTGCTCACACATTCTGCCTCGTGCAGTGTACGTATGTTGTTGTGAGTTACACAAAGTTACACCATGCAAAATTACCAAAGAATAATTATAACCGGAGAGATATGTTAGTATTAGTGATTTAAGAGGAGGAAGAGAATTATTAGTAGATACATATATGGCAGAGAATTATAATTCTAGCATAAGACTCCAAACGGTTCATGCAAAGAAGATTGTTATTTTTAAAGCCAATTATCATTGTCAGCTGGCCGTACACTCTCCTTTTTTTATAACTCCTAGTCTAATATTAATGTTGCGATCGTGGATTGTAGATATATAGTATATCTTTAATAGATATATTATTTTTAAGCCCTCATTCAAACAGATTTAGTCGGAATGTTTGACTCGGCTAATCGAGAGTGTTTCGAACGTCAGACCAAACCTATGATATCCTGTAAGGGTATAAGAAGGCTATTAAATACCACTATTTCCGAAGCTTGTATAACAAAAATCATTTTATTTATTAGGGATTCTTAGGGGTAGAAAGTTTTCTTGAAGCCGTTTTCAAGATTCTTACGACCGCCCGGTCTTACCGCCCGCGGCACGTACTCTTTATCGTGTTGTTCAAGAGTTCGACGCCAAGGGTTTCTGTCCAACTCGAAGAAGCGTCGTTTTGCGTCCATGGCGCGAGTATTATGGTCGATCTTGTATAACTTCTCCCACAAGTAGATCTCGCGCAGCTGAAGATGACGGGGTCGCTTTGAAGACAAATGTTTAAAAGTTTTGTCAATAAAATCGCGCTGGTGTGTATTCTCATAGTCAGAGGTACGGGCAGTCACATACGGATGGAGCTCGTTGACAGGGCGCTCGACCTTTGGGACGTTGGTATACACTCGGAGCAGCTGCTTCAGCGTAGCATCACTGAAGTCCACACACTTTCCTTTTCTGATATCTCAGCATAGAGAGGAAGAGGCGGTGTACCTCGACAGCAGTTCACTCGGGGATTTTTCGTCCACTTGCTTTCCATGCAAAAGCAACGTGTTTAGTTGGTACTCGTAGAAACTCCATTCTCGACCATTTGTGATCACAGTTTGGGTGTTCATAGGGTAAGTGAGGTCGTTATAGGTATTAAAGCCGTTGTAATTGGCCTGCGCTAATAGCCATGCGTATGAAGACTTTATTGCCAGTGCATTAAGCGCTTATGGCGCAACTGAAGGGAAGCTCGCGATTGAAACGAGAGTAATCCAAAATTGGCCCCGTTAGCACTGGGCCAATAGCCTGGAACATTAACTGCATGCTGATATGCGGTTGCGTAGCCAAAAGGTACGGGCATCATGGTTAAAGCGTGGTAGATGTCGCGCTATGTCCATATTTTCACTTTCCTTTTCTGTCATCCACGGGCACAGCTGCTGACGATGTCGCAGCGCCAAGTAAGGAGCCCCAGTGTATTGGACCAATCGGTCGACGCTTTCACTAGCATCGTCTTTTGCCAGTCCCGACCTTTCTTGGACTTTCCCCATTTTTGGAGGATCCACCCCACCAACTGGTTCTATTTTCAGACGTAAACTTTTTAGCAGCATATATTTTTATCAAAATAAAACATAAGATAAATTCAAAAGAATTCCAACGGAACGATTTGTTTACTAAATGTACCTGATTATATCCGTACTCGAAGAGTTAAGGGGTATATTCCATTTGTGGATGAGGAAAATGGATGTGTGTAACGCAGAGAAGGAAACGTCTCCGACCCCCATAATGTATCAGCATCCCCCTTGATCAGCATCAATAGCCGAGTCGATATTGCCATATCTCCGTCTTCTTTGTCGCTTAGCTCTCAGAAACTATAGGAGCTAGAGTAACCAAATGTTGTTCCCAGACTCATGTAAACTTCCACATGAATCATAACATCACATACATATTTATATACTGACCTAGTACATAATACGTAGGGCATTTTTTGCTCGTTGTGATACCGCGTGTAATCCAATCCATTACTACAATGTGAGACGCGATGTCAGCTGTTATTCTATCCCAACGCGCTTATAAAGTTTGCTATCCTTCTGAGACGTATTGTGGATATATTTGAAATGTCAGGGTGAGATATGAAGGGTGAGCCGGAGTTTTGTAGGTTTCTTGTGCTAAAAGCCAATCAGGGGCTTTCGGGTGTTCCACCGTTTCCTCCTCGTTTCGTCTCTTAAGCTGCGGCAAAAACATTGTGGCGGACACCCAGCCTGTTTGCATGGGTGACGTAGTGAAGGTTGTGTACACACAACAGAGGTTGCGTAGCGCACGAATTGGTTTTTTTTTTTTTTCTTGTTGCTTTTTTCCAGCCGCCTTATTTCATGACTGTTGTAGTGTTATACATGTATGTAATTGTGCATGTATATCCTTGATTTCCTCTTAGTTATAAACATGTCCTCATCATAGCGTGTGCCATGCCGTTTTATAATTTTTTTTATACAATACTATTTTCAACATTCTGAATTTTCATTTAAAATATTACAATTTTAAATTGATTCGTTTGATTTATTGGCGAAAACTTTTTTCTCGAAAACCTATCAGCGGAAACCAGAGCCAACGAAGAGTGCAAACATAAAACGTTTGCATAAGTAAGAAAAATTTGTGGCGTCTGTGGCGTCCACAATTTTGAAGATAACAAAAACTAAATATGCAGAATTATAGAGAAAGACCATATCTATCAGAGGCCCAAATCGGGCCTCATCAGTATAACCACAATGGAGAAAATCATTTTGGAAAGGCATCGTTTCCACTCGCTCTCTCTTACACAAAAAACGAGTCGCTTTAGTTTTTCCGTATTTTGTGTCGCCTGGATCTCAGAGGCTATAAGAGCTAAAGCAACCAAACTTTCTGTCCAAACTCCTGTGATAGCAAATCAGGAAAAAAAGTATTTCTAAATTTCAGCCAGCCCCCATCCAAAAGACGAAAGTCCACAATTTTGAAGATAGAAAAAACGAACGAGAAAGAACGTATGGAGTCGCTGAGAACGCGACTCTACTTTTATACCCGTACTCAGTCAGTACACATGTAATTCATGTGGAATTTTTAAATGTTTTATCAGTTTTTTTACATTTTACATTTTTTTTTTGCTACATCTGTCATCTACATCTTCATCTACATCAGTTCTCACAACAACACTCGTTCACTGCACGAGGAAGAGTGTGTGATAAGTATGTGAGCGAGAGATCCAAGTGTAAAACAAGTATATTTCAAAATTTCGCCACGCCCCCTTCCGCCCCAACAAGAGACAAAAGTCCACAATTTTGAAGATAGAAAAAAAAGAAAAATGCTGTATCGTAGGGAATGATCACATCTACCAGATTCAGATTTGGTTCAGATCGGATCCTTATTAAAGCCACAATGATAAAATGAATTTTCAGCAGCGTTTCCCCGCGCCCCCTTGCAGCATAAATAATTTATCGGGATGATAGTCGCTACAGATTCTCTCTCTCGCTCACACACTGCTCACACATTCTGCCTCGTGCAGTGCACGTATGGTGTTGTGAGTTACACAAAATTACACCATGCAAAGTTACCAAAGAATATTTATAACCGGAGAGATATGTTAGTATTAGTGATTAAGAGGAGAGGTATATTAGTATTAGTGATTTAAGAGGAGGAAGAGAATTATTAGTAGATACAATTATGGCAGAGAATTATAATTCTAGCATAAGACTCCAAACGGTTCATGCAAAAGAAGATTGTTATTTTTAAAGCCAATTATCATTGTAAGCTGGCCGTACACTCTCCTTTTTTTATAACTCCTAGTCTAATATTAATGTTGCGATCGTGTATTGTAGATATATAGTATATCTTTAATAGATATATTATTTTTAAGCCCTCATTCAAACAGATTTAGTCGGAATGTTTGACTCAGCTAATCGAGAGTGTTTCGAACGTCAGACCAAACCTATGATATCCTGTAAGGGTATAAGAAGGCTATTAAATACCACTATTTCCGAAGCTTGTATAACAAAAATCATTTTATTTATTAGGAATTCTTAGGGGTAGAAAGTTTTCTTGAAGCCGTTTTCACGATTCTTACGACCGCCCGGTCTTACCGCCCGCGGCACGTACTCTTTATCGTGTTGTTCAAGAGTTCGACGCCAAGGGTTTCTGTCCAGCTCGAAGAAGCGTCGTTTTGCGTCCATGGCGCGAGTATTATGGTCGATCTTGTATAACTTCTCCCACAAGTAGATCTCGCGCAGCTGAAGATGACGGGGTCGCTTTGAAGACAAATGTTTAAAAGTTTTGTCAATAAAATCGCGCTGGTGTGTATTCTCATAGTCAGAGGTACGGGCAGTCACATACGGATGGAGCTCGTTGACAGGGCGCTCGACCTTTGGGACGTTGGTATACACTCGGAGCAGCTGCTTCAGCGTAGCATCACTGAAGTCCACACACTTTCCTTTTTTCTGATATCTCAGCATAGAGAGGAAGAGGCGGTGTACCTCGACAGCAGTTCACTCGGGGATTTTCGTCCACTTGCTTTCCATGCAAAAGCAACGTGTTTAGTTGGTACTCGTAGAAACTCCATTCTCGACCATTTGTGATCACAGTTTGGGTGTTCATAGGGTAAGTGAGGTCGTTATAGGTATTAAAGCCGTTGTAATTGGCCTGCGCTAATAGCCATGCGTATGAAGACTTTATTGCCAGTGCATTAAGCGCTTATGGCGCAACTGAAGGGAAGCTCGAGATTGAAACGAGAGTAATCCAAAATTGGTCCCGTTAGCACTGGGCCAATAGCCTGGAACATTAACTGCATGCTGATATGCGGTTGCGTAGCCCAAGGTACGGGCATCATGGTTAAAGCGTGGTAGATGTCGCGCTATGTCCATATTTTCACTTTCCTTTTCTGTCATCCACGGGCACAGCTGCTGACGATGTCGCAGCGCCAAGTAAGGAGCCCCAGTGTATTGGACCAATCGGTCGACGCTTTTCACTAGCATCGTCTTTTTGCCAGTCCCGACCTTTCTTGGACTTTTCCACATTTTTTGGAGGATCCACCCCACCAACTGGTTCTATTTTCAGACGTAAACTTTTTAGCAGCATATATTTTTATCAAAATAAAACATAAGATAAATTCCAAAGAATTTCAACGGAACGATTTGTTTACTAAATGTACCTGATTATATCCGTACTCGAAGAGTTAAGGGGTATATTCCATTTGTGGATGAGGAAAATGGATGTGTGTAACGCAGAGAAGGAAACGTCTCCGACCCCCATAATGTATCAGCATCCCCTTGATCAGCATCAATAGCCGAGTCGATATTGCCATATCTCCGTCTTCTTTGTCGCCTAGCTCTCAGAAACTATAGGAGCTAGAGTAAACAAATGTTGTTCCCAGACTCATGTAAACTTCGACATGAATCATAACATCACATACATATTTATATACTGACCTAGTACATAATACGTAGGGCATTTTTGCTCGTTGTGATACCGCATGTAATCCAATCCATTACTACAATGTGAGACGCGATGTCAGCTGTTATTCTATCCCAACGCGCTTATAAAGTTTGCTATCCTTCTGAGACGTATTGTGGATATATTTGAAATGTCAGGGGTGAGATATGAAGGGTGAGCCGGAGTTTTGTAGGTTTCTTGTGCTAAAAGCCAATCAGGGGCTTTCGGGTGTTCCACCGTTTCCTCCTCGTTTCGTCTCTTAAGCTGCGGCAAAAAACATTGTGGCGGACACCCAGCCTGTTTGCATGGGTGACGTAGTGAAGGTTGTGTACACACAACAGAGGTTGCGTAGCGCACGAATTGGTTTTTTCTTGTTGCTTTTTTCCAGCCGCCTTATTTCATGACTGTTGTAGTGTTATACATGTATGTAATTGTGCATGTATATCCTTGATTTCCTCTTAGTTATAAACATGTCCTCATCATAGCGTGTGCCATGCCGTTTTATAATTTTTATACAATACTATTTTCAACATTCTGAATTTTCATTTAAAATATTACAATTTTAAATTGATTCGTTTGATTTATTGGCGAAAACTTTTTCTCGAAAACCTATCAGCGGAAACCAGAGCCAACGAAGAGTGCAAACATAAAACGTTTGCATAAGTAAGAAAATTTGTGGCGTCTGTGGCGTCCACAATTTTGAAGATAACAAAAAACTAAATATGCAGAATTATAGAGAAAGACCATATCTATCAGAGGCCCAAATCGGGCCTCATCAGTATAACCACAATGGAGAAAATCATTTGGAAAGGCATCGTTTCCACTCGCTCTCTCTTACACAAAAACGAGTCGCTTTAGTTTTTCCGTATTTTGTGTCGCCTGGATCTCAGAGGCTATAAGAGCTAAAGCAACCAAACTTTCTGTCCAAACTCCTGTGATAGCAAATCAGGAAAAAAGTATTTCTAAATTTCAGCCAGCCCCCATCCAAAAGACGAAAGTCCACAATTTTGAAGATAGAAAAAAAAACGAACGAGAAAGAACGTATGGAGTCGCTGAGAACGCGACTCTACTTTTATACCCGTACTCAGTCAGTACACATGTAATTCATGTGGAATTTTTAAATGTTTTATCAGTTTTTACATTTTACATTTTTTTGCTACATCTGTCATCTACATCTTCATCTACATCAGTTCTCACAACAACACTCGTTCACTGCACGAGGAAGAGTGTGTGATAAGTATGTGAGCGAGAGATCCAAGTGTAAAACAAGTATATTTCAAAATTTCGCCACGCCCCCTTCCGCCCCAAAGAGAGACAAAAGTCCACAATTTTGAAGATAGAAAAAAAAGAAAAATGCTGTATCGTAGGGAATGATCACATCTACCAGATTCAGATTTGGTTCAGATCGGATCCTTATTAAAGCCACAATGATAAAATGAATTTTCAGCAGCGTTTCCCCGCGCCCCCTTGCAGCATAAATAATTTATCGGGATGATAGTCGCTACAGATTCTCTCTCTCGCTCACACATTCTGCCTCGTGCAGTGTACGTATGTTGTTGTGAGTTACACAAAGTTACACCATGCAAAATTACAAAGGATAATTATAACCGGAGAGATATGTTAGTATTAGTGATTAAGAGGAGAGGTATATTAGTATAAGTGATTTAAGAGGAGGAAGAGAATTATTAGTAGATACATATATGGCAGAGAATTATAATTCTAGCATAAGACTCCAAACGGTTCATGCAAAGAAGATTGTTATTTTTAAAGCCAATTATCATTGTAAGCTGGCCGTACACTCTCTTTTTTTTTTATAACTCCTAGTCTAATATTAATGTTGCGATCGTGGATTGTAGATATATAGTATATCTTTAATAGATATATTATTTTTAAGCCCTCATTCAAACAGATTTAGTCGGAATGTTTGACTCGGCTAATCGAGAGTGTTTCGAACGTCAGACCAAACCTATGATATCCTGTAAGGGGTATAAGAAGGCTATTAAATACCACTATTTCCGAAGCTTGTATAACAAAAATCATTTTATTTATTAGGGATTCTTAGGGGTAGAAAGTTTTCTTGAAGCCGTTTTCACGATTCTTACGACCGCCCGGTCTTACTGCCCGCGGCACGTACTCTTTATCGTGTTGTTCAAGAGTTCGACGCCAAGGGTTTCTGTCCAGCTCGAAGAAGCGTCGTTTTGCGTCCATGGCGCGAGTATTATGGTCGATCTTGTATAACTTCTCCCACAAGTAGATCTCGGGCAGCTGAAGATGACGGGGTCGCTTTGAAGACAAATGTTTAAAAGTTTTGTCAATAAAATCGCGCTGGTGTGTATTCTCATAGTCAGAGGTACGGGCAGTCACATACGGATGGAGCTCGTTGACAGGGCGCTCGACCTTTGGGACGTTGGTATACACTCGGAGCAGCTGCTTCAGCGTAGCATCACTGAAGTCCACACACTTTCCTTTTTCTGATATCTCAGCATAGAGAGGTAGAGGCGGTGTACCTCGACAGCAGTTCACTCGGGGATTTTCATCCACTTGCTTTCCATGCAAAAGCAACGTGTTTAGTTGGTACTCGTAGAAACTCCATTCTCGACCATTTGTGATCACAGTTTGGGTGTTCATAGGGTAAGTGAGGTCGTTATAGGTATTAAAGCCGTTGTAATTGGCCTGCGCTAATAGCCATGCGTATGAAGACTTTATTGCCAGTGCATTAAGCGCTTCTTGCAATTCGTGATCCCCATATGCCTTATGGCGCAACTGAAGGGAAGCTCGCGATTGAAACGAGAGTAATCCAAAATTGGCCCCGTTAGCACTGGGCCAATAGCCTGGAACATTAACTGCATGCTGATATGCGGTTGCGTAGCCCAAGGTACGGGCATCATGGTTAAAGCGTGGTAGATGTCGCGCTATGTCCATATTTTCACTTTCCTTTTCTGTCATCCACGGGCACAGCTGCTGACGATGTCGCAGCGCCAAGTAAGGAGCCCCAGTGTATTGGACCAATCGGTCGACGCTTTCACTAGCATCGTCTTTTTGCCAGTCCCGACCTTTCTTGGACTTTTCCACATTTTTTGGAGGATCCACCCCACCAACTGCCCAGAAAGCCTCGTGGCGTGGATTGTAGTCTACCTCGGCATCATTTAAATGCGGATAATCAGCGCTGAGGACCTGCTGTAAAGCTCTGTTAACCTGTTCTACAATAATTTGCGTCAGCTGGCGTTCGCGGGTAACCGAATCAGAGGGCACAAAGTCGGGTAGCGTCACTTTGTGGCTACATGAAATTTTTGGGAGCTCATATTAGTTTTGCATTGTTAAATATGTTTAACTTACTTGTAGAAGTCGTGTGCCAGTTCCAGAGCGTCAATAATATCATCGCGAACTGTTTTCAAAATATCATCTGAATTAAATTCAGATTTCTCGTTATCTTCGGCAGTTGGTAGCGGCAACAGTACTGTGCGCGTGTAATGTTTCGTGACTGGTAATGCGTTGTATGGAATTTTGCTGTCGTTGAAGTCGACCACTTTGTATCCATAATAACGAGGCATATTGACTTTGATGATTTTTTCTTCTACTGTCGTTACTTGACGAATTTCTTCATGCCAATCACTAGCTTCTCTGCGTTTGAGCGCCTTGTATGTCAGGTCCCGAATTGGTGGATACTCAGGATGGGAAGTGTATTCATTATTTGTCCCAGACGATGACTGTGCTTCTGCATGAAGCTGCGCGGTCAGAAATCGTACATACGATGCTCGCAACTGATACACACGACTTAACTTTAACATGTTTGCAGGACCTCACGTTTCTTTTACTTATTTGTATTTTAATTGTTGCAGCTCGAGGTTATGTTATGACATCGAATAGCGATGTGTTTTTGCTTCGATAGGCACAGTTATAGTGCTGGAGACTCCACTACACTTACATTAATAAGTGCAGTATATGTTAGCAATCGATTTGCCTGATAATTGCGCGCAGTAGCAACGAAACAATAAATTCACTCTCTCTGTACAGCTGCACGTGTTAATGAACCATCTAAAACCAGAGATTGCTAAATTCTCTGCGGAGTGGAAGATAGCTAAATAGACGATATGCTATATGTTCAAAGTCGTCTCCAGACACGTCTGGAGTCTGGAGTGTTTCAGTCGAACAGCTGAGGCACTCCCAGAGACAAAATTATGTTTTCCCTAGCGACCAAATCAGCAAAATGTATTTCCAAAGTAAAATAATCGATAAATTCTGACGGCTCAGAACGTATCGATATTAACTTTGCGACTTGAATTTTGAAATCGAAAACAAACAGTTCGCGAACAGAATCAGGGTTGATATTCGTATTAAGCCGATAAGAAATGTTTTCGGGCAAAAACTGTTTTCTAGGGCTGTACGGAAGGTTAAAAAAAAAAACAGGCCGATAGATCCTAGAAAAGCAGCCGATGGTATTTGCTGGTATTCGATGGTATTTTTCTAGCCTCACGACTGCTAGCAAACAGAAAGTAAACAATGGAGGGAAAGAAGCTCAAAAAAAAACAAGCAGTTAGGGGAATACAGTGAGGAAAATATTATTAAACTAAATAAGGAGGTCGATAAAAAGGAACTGTTGAGAATTTGAATGGTAAGCATCATATTGATGCAAGTGCTATAAGAGCTGCATTACAGTTTGGAGATAGAAAAAACGAAAAATACAGTATCGTAGGGAATGACCATATCTGCCATATAATTATTGTGGCTACAATGATGAAATTAATTTTCAGGAGGTAGCCGCCAACCCTTCAGCCGTGCAGTGTCGTTGTGCGAAGTGATGTAAATAACAGATGCAGGATAATATCTAAAATGTAAAAAATAAAAAGATACTAGAGAGCACGCGCGCCTAGCTGTTTACTTATTCAAAGTTTTTTAATTCATCAAAATTAAACAATGATAATTTTGATGTAATAACATATTTTATTTATTGCACTGCTTTGTTTGCCTACTCGTGAGCAAGCTACATACAGTGAAAATACCGAATGCTCCAAATTTTAACCACAAATTTGCAACGACAGTCCGTGTGATTTATTAATAGTCATAGCAAAAGCAAGACGAATGGGAAATTGTCGGAATCATCGGAATTCTCGGAATTAAAACGTGTTCACCACAAAATTTTCCAGTCAAAACAGTTTCTTCAAGTAAATTAGTCATAACTTTTTTCACAGCAAGTTTTGTACCATTGCAAAGTCTTGGTGGAATAAGATTCCGCAGCATAATTATGGTGGGTCCAACGTTTACTTTTAAATAGTATGGCGGCAATCCAGGTAAATCCAATGATTTTAGAAATTCGACTGGATAATTTACAACATCATCTTGATTGATAATTGTATTAATCGACCTATACGCCACCATTTCTTCGGGGATGGAATTCAAAATAGATGCGTTGATCTCATTGACATCTTTATTTGTTCCGGACAATATTGCTCTTTCCCTCAACCAATCATGGTTTTTATAATTTTGTACAAAATGTGGAAACACTGTCCGAATCAAGTATTCCTTCGATGACACAAAAGTGCAAACATTATTTGGAAGCGTTATAAAGCCAGAATTGTGAAAGGGATGTTTGCCATTACCAATGTCTAACAGTTGTCTGGAAAAAAAATCTGCTAAAAATCGTTTTGCAATTGAACACGTACTTTTGTAGTCAATCTAAGTGTTTTCACAAAGTGCCACAAATTAGTGCGCCGTGCGACCATCATCCAATAATGTGGCAGCGTTGTCGGACGAAGCCAGAGCCAATTCAATTCTACCTTGTGCTCGAATGGTCGCCAAAATAATCGAAATGACAAACGTTTTTTCGGTACCTCCAGCTGCATCCAAAAAGAACAGTCCATCATGTCGCTCTTCGATAGCTCGCAATATTTGGTCGTAAACCGTTCTATGATTGATATTTACCCTTGGCTCATTGTTTTGCACAAACGAATTATGCTCGGCACGATCATATTGGTGTACATGTTCCAGTTCTTTGTTGAAAAGGTCGTGTATTTCACGATTAGGCGCTGTCATACCGATTTGAGCTAATGCGTTGCTTGCCATCATCAAGAAAAGTGCTTCAATAGCGACCCATGCTTCGTTGTAAATTTCCGGCGTATAGTCCTTGTTTATAAAACCCGTTTGCCGGCGCAATCGATGTAAAAAATCCTCTGACAAATGATTTTGATGTTTTTGACACAATTTAGTTGGCTTTGCTGGACTGCACGTGGCTATAATAATTGCGAAAAGTGTCCGATTTTAAAGTGGACTTGATGACAGTACTGCATCTTCAAGACTAAGATCCCAATGCATGTCATTCTCAAGTTAATTTAATTGTTAGCATGCTCCGCAAAACGTTCCACAAAATTCTTTATCAACAGATTGCAAAGATTCAAATGACATTTATTATCATTTCAACATTTATTATCAACAATCGCAAATAATAACACTCTCGATTATAAGGATGAACTGTATAAATTCGTCCTATAGCATTTGAATGAAACAATTCTGGGTGATCATAAACGGCTTCTCCAAGTCTTCGCCTTTGAAAAACGAATTTTTCCACGTATAATATTCGGGTACTTCAGCGTAAAGCAATGTTTTCGCAAAATCATTGCACAATGCGAAAAATTCAGTTAAAGTTGTTGCTGGTGGTTGCGCAGCTCTTCGCATTGCATTTCCGGGTGTGAAAAAAACGCGTTGACCGTTTTAAAAATGAACAGCTAAATGAACTACAGTTGAGTGCCTATCATGGATCGGAAATGATAATATCCGCCATACTGCTTCATTTGAACTGAAGTATCTGCCCATTTGAAATTGAGTGATTTCATCGGTAACATTAGAAACTGCTCCAAAAACAGACTTTGTGGATGTACTTGCAAATGTATTTAATATATTGAACTGAACTGAAGACCTCTACGTTTATGTGCGCTTTATAAATCTTAGATAATAACGGTGAATATGGCAAAACCCAACGATTATCAATCTCCAAATCTTGATTTTGAACTCTCAAACTTACCGAATGGCCATTATATTCAGTTTATCGACGCCGATATTCGGGATATCCATCGTTGCCCGTCACTGTATCGGAGAAAACATTTTTGGAAAAGTTTGGAGCATTTCCCTTCAACTGCACAGGATGAATTAAAATTCAACGCCACACATGAACCGTGAATCATATTTTTCGTGACCACTTTAAGGATCCACTGTCCGATCTGGAATTTCGACCGAATTTCATTAGGCCTTATTTATTCAACCATCCAAATCAAAATATGCGCATGAGGCAAACCCCGTTTCTGCCATTTAATTAAATACAGACAGACAGAACAGACCCAAATGCACCGTGTTTGACAATTAAATCCATGAGTGATTTAAATTTTTTCTAAAAACACGTGCTAAAAAATATCATGGCGATCTTTCGATGTTTGGCCAACAAAATATAATTCCGAGATTTCTTCCCATTGGGGATACACGTGAAGGTGATGAAGAGGTCTGGTCGACCGTAACGGCGAACGTATGACATCGCATCTTACGCGTCAAACATATGACGTGAACTTCCAACATACAATGACGGTATTAGTATCATAATTCCAACGTGTTGTGCATTACTATCTTTGTTAATTGAATTGAATTAAATTCAATTTCGATTAAAATATAAATCAATCATAAATTATTCATCAATTTACCGTTTCCTTAAAATTATCATTTTAGTTTTGAAACGAGAAGGGACGTGTAGTGTCGCTGTTAAAGGGTCACTACTTTTATACCCGTACTCAGTCAGTATACATGTGATATACACACATACATATGTGAAATTTTTACATTTTACATATTAATTTTGTTCTGCAAGTGTCATCTACATCTACATCACGTCTCCCAACAAGACTGCACGGCAGAGGGTTGGCGGCTAGCTGCTGAAAATTAATTTCATCATTGTGGCTACAAAATGATCCGATCGGAACCATATTCGGCAATCTGGTAGATATGATCATTTTCTACGATACTGCATTTTTCGTTTTTTTCCTATCTTCAAAATTTGGGACTTTCATCTTTTGGTGGGGCGGAAGGGGGCGTGGCGAAATTTTGAAATACACTTGTCTTGGTTTGTTATCACTGGAGTCTGGACGGAAAGTTTGGTTGCTGTAGCTCTTATAGTCTCTGAGATCCAGGCGTTCATTTGTACGAAAAACCAAATCGACTCGATTTTGTGTGAGTGCGAGCGAGAGGTTTCTTGAAATGGTTTTCTTTGTTGTGGCTATACTAATGATCCGATCCGATTCAGATTTTGGCCCCTGATAGATATGGTCTTTCTCCATGATTCTGCATATTTTCTGTTATCTTTGAAATTGTGGTTACGTCACAAATGTGTGCCATTTGTGGAGGCGGAAGTGGGAGGGGCGAAATTTCAAAACTTTTTTTCTAGGAGTGAGATAACACATCAGTCTGCAAATCAGGTTGCTCTAGCTCTTATAGCCTCCGAGCAATGGGCGACAATCAAGACGGACGGACGGACGGACAGACATGGCTATATCGACTCGGCTGATGCTAAAGGGTGATTCTTTGATGCTGATCAAGAATATATATACTGTATAGGGTCGAAAATGATTCCTTCTCTGTGTTACACACATCCACTTTACCCCAAATACAATATACCCTTTTACTCTTCGAGTACGGGTATACAAATTATAAACATCTTGGCCGCTCCAAGCCCCCTCGGCGAACTACCATCTTGCCGCGATGAGGGGGCTTAGTAAGCGTAAGGACCCCGAGAGCTATACCGGCGGCAGCACATGCTGCCAGAAGGGCCACCCAAGCCGGGCAGGTCAAGGGCGAGCGCTGAAGCCAAAAGTAGTTCACGCTGGCGGTAGGGTTAAAACGCATCGTTCAATGGGAATGTCCGTTAACGAAAAACAGTTACGGTGCAGGGAGTCGGAGACCCAGTACCGGCGGTGATTGGGGGTGCGAGCGCAGGCCCCCCGGCGTCGACATCCTGCGACTGCAGGAACCCCGAGTTGGCAGTGGAGAGCTTGGCTGCCAGCTCGTGTAATGCCACAAGCGAAAGGAGGATCCGCAGGCAGAAAGAGACGATTGAGGATCTGGAACCGGGAACCAGCGACGGAAGCTTCGTCTTCACTGGCCCCTCAGTGTCGGAGGCAGAGTTGGCCAAGGCCTTCTCTAGCCTTGGACATAGCGAGGAGCTGCCGAGGGCGGAGCCGCAAGTCACGGCTCCCACCATACAGGTCGACTCGAGTCCACTACCTGGGACGGAGGATGAGGCTCAAACCCGACGCAAACGGCTTTCGGGATACAGGGCATCGGTGAAATACCTTCGTGGTATGAGCCAAAGGCCCCCCGAAACGCTGACCGCGAGGGAAAGACGCCTTAGGAAGAAGCACGAGCAGAACGTGCGGAGGTACGAGCGGCTGAACGGAGTCGCTGCTGCCAACGGAAACCAGTCCCCCCCAAGCGTACACGCGACGGTGGCAGAGGACCCCAAGCCATCGTCTTCACCGTCAGCAGCAGCTGGCACGAAGACGATGTTGACCAACCCTCAACGTCATCGTCTGCGAACTCGCGAGGGAGAAAGGGGAAGAAGGCATCCGGGAAGCAGAGGGAGAAGACCTCACCTCAACCGCAGAACACGGCAAGCGCCAAGGGACCACCAACACCCTCTGTACAGAAGGCAACGGTGGAACCGACTGGCCGAGAGCCAAGGTTCAAGCGGCAGAGAACGGATGACTCCATACGAGCTTCCGAGCCGAAGAAGGCGAAACCAGAGGACATTCTGGCCAGCCTAGGAGCACCGCCTGAGCTGCAGACAGCCATTATTGACCGAAGCCACCCGGAAGGCAAGATATCGGACGATAATTGGCTGAAGGCAGAATCAGACATCCTGACCGCCATGAAGGATGCCATTGTTCGCGCAGACAACCCGTTTGTTTGCGAGTTCAAGGGCATCAAGTGGTATAAGGGAGCCAAAGCAGTGGCCTGTGGTAACGCAGAAACTCTTGAGTTTCTCAAGACCACGGTCCAAGGTTTTGGTGAACTTTGGCCAGGAGCGGCTCTCTGCGTGGTCCCCATCGATGAGATTCCCAGGAGGACGATCATGAAGGTGTGGATTCCTCCCCCAATCAAGGCAGATGAGGACACACTTGTCCTGATCAAGGCTAAGAACCGGATCCTGGGAACGTCGGACTGGACCATCATACGGGCGATAGCGCGAGACAAGGGGAACGGAACTCTGGATCAGTATTGGTCAAGAAAGCCTTGCCAAACTCCTTGAAAAGGACTGCCGCATATCTTTTGGTATGGGCACACTGGCGGTAGTAGTACCGCGACACCCCAGGTCCGCTGAACAGCATGAAGGTGGTGCAGATTAATCTGCATCACTCAAGTGTACCATCGGCGGACCTGCTGCGGTTTATGGACGAGAAGGCGGTAGACGTGGCCCTCATCCAAGAGCCCTGGACCGTTAAGGGAGGGGTTCGGGGACTGAACGGTCGAGGATACCGCCTTCTCACGCAACACCCCGTGGTTAAGCCAAGAACCTGTATCGTGGTAAGAAGCGAGCTTAGTGTTCTGTTTTCTTGCAGGTACAGCACTCCGGACCTAACGGTGGCACTATGCGAGAGGAAGGACGGGAAGAACCTACACCTGGCCTCGGCATACCTGCCGTACGAGGAAGAGGACCCACCCTCGGAGGATGTCAGGGCCCTAATCCACCAAGCGCGGAAAGAGGGTCTCGACATCGTCCTAGGTTTAGACGCGAATGCCCACCACTCCCTTTGGGGAAGCACGGGCACAAATTCCAGAGGAGAGTCACTGTTCGAGTACATTCTGTCCACAAATCTTGTTGTGTGCAACCGGGGAGACCACCCCACCTTCCGCAACAAGAACCGTGTAGAGGTTATTGATATAACACTTGCCTCGGACAGTGACTCCCTAACCATTGAAGATTGGCATGTGTCCGGTGAGTGCTCCTTCTCGGACCACTACAGGATAGTGTTCAGCATCAAGTGGAACAGAGAAAGACCCAAGGCCTACCGAAATCCCAAGCGGACAGACTGGAGCCGCTTCTCCGCAACCGTAAAGAAGGCACTATCCTCCCCACCGGAAGGAACATCCTTCAAACGGAAGCACTAGAGGAAACGGCTCAGAATGTCACTAAAGCCCTACAGGGGGCCTTCCTTGAATCTTGCCCGATCAGCCGACCTCCAAAGTCGCGGGAGCTGAGCGAAGTCAGGAGGGAGTCAAGGAGGCTCTTCAACAGGGCAAAAGTGGCAAACACACAGGAAAGCTGGGACGAATATCGCCGCAGCTTTAACACCAACAGGAACACCTGAAGGAAGGCGAAAAGGGAGTCTTGGGCTGCCTTCTGCGATGCCATAGATGGTACCACCGAGGCTTCAAGGCTTCGACGGGTGCTATCAAAGGCGCCAACCTTACCTGGACTGCTCCGCAACCAGGATGGTGTCTTTGCAGAAAACAGTCAGGAATCCCTAGAGCTCCTCATGAGCACCCACTTTCCGGGATGCTCAGATGTTACCGGTGACGAATCCAACGACATCAACGACACTGAGCCATACCAGGAGAGGACACTGAGGATCTCATACGTGACATTATGGCACCAGACAAGATTATCTTGGCCATTATATCCTTCGGTCCCTACAAGTCACCGGGGCCGGATGATATACGACCAGCCTTGTTGCAGGCAGCTTGCCTGCCCCTGCTACCATGGCTAAAGAAAATCTTCGAAGGATGTCTCCGAATTGGGTACGTTCCCCAAGCATGGAGAGAGGTGAGAGTGGTCTTCATCCCCAAAGCCGGGAAGATAAACCAAATCTCTCCCAAGGACTACAGACCAATCAGTCTATCCTCATTTTTGCTGAAAACGATGGAAAGGCTGATCGATCTACACATAAGGACCAAACTCGACAGACAAGTGTTCAGCGGAGCTCAGCACGCCTACCTCAAAGGTAGATCAGTTGAGACCGCACTACACGAAGTTGTGGGGAGTATCGAAAAGACTCTCAGCCATAAGGAATATGCTTTGGCGGCCTTCCTAGACATAGAGGGAGCCTTCAACAACGTCAGGACCGTCCTCAACGACCTTCTTCTTCAGTTGGGGAGGAGCGGATACAAGGTTGTGGCCTATGCGGATGATCTAGTGATACTGGTAACGGGTAAGTTCCTACCTACAATCAGTGATCTTCTGGAATCTGCACTGGGAACGACCGCGAGCTGGGCACACCAAAACGGTCTGGGGGTTAATCCCCAAAAGAGAGAACTGGTGTTGTTCTCACGAAAATACAAGATAGCAAACTTCAAACGACCAGCTATTGGTGGAACGACGCTTGAGTTATCGAAAGAAGCCAAGTATCTTGGTGTCATCCTAGACTCCAAACTCTCTTGGAAGAGAAACACGGAGGAAAGGAAGAAAAAGGCAATGGCTGCTTTCTACATCTGTAGGAAGACCTTTGGGCGAACATGGGGCTTACAACCGCACATCATCCATTGGATGTATACAGCGGTAATAAGGCCCATTCTGACATACGGAAGCTTGGTGTGGTGGGAAGCGGCAAACACCAAATCCCACCTCGAGAACCTCCGGAAAGTTCAGCGGACGGCATGCCTTGGAGTCACTGGATCCCTCAGATCCACCCCACAGGCTGCTCTGGACACCATGCTAAACCTGGAGCCCATAGAACTCCACCTTAAGTGCAAGGCTGAGACAAGTGCCGCGAGGCTTTCAGCCGCGCGGTTCTTCAAGCCATCGCCTTATGGCCACGACACAATACTCCGTAAGGAGGAAAGTGGAACGGACGAACGGAGCGACTACTGTGTCTCGGAGTTTTCATGGAAGAGAAATTTTAAAGGACACATACCGGAAAGAGAGGAATGGACGCGTAACGCTGCTCTTGGGCAGAACGTGCTCTCCATCTTCACTGACGGGTCAAAGACAGTCGAAGGGACAGGAGCTGGAATCTTCTCTGAAGAACTAGCAACCAACATATGCCTAAGACTACCAGACTGGTGCAGTGTTTTTCAGGTGGAGATATACGCAGTATGGCAAGCGGTAAAGTTGGTATACACCTTGGAGATACCTCAGAGGAACATAGCAATCTATGTTGACAGCCAAGCTGCTATCAAAGCCCTGGTTTCCTGTAAAATCACGAGCAGACTCGTACGTGACACGGTGGACGCGCTAAACCAGATCAGAGCGCACTCAATCACACTCACGTGGGTCCCGGGTCACACCGACATCGCGGGCAACGAGAGTGCGGACGAGTGTGCCAGAAATGGATCGGCTAAGCCACTGGCGGACGCAGTCAGCGATATACGGAGGCCGCTGCGAGACATCATCTCGCAGATGATGGGTCGAGCTAGAACGAGATCAGACAGACGGTGGAACGCAACACCCAACTGTGAGATCTCACGCTCGCTCTGGCCCCACTATGACCCTAAACGCACTAAGACTCTCCTAGGTTTCAGGAAGAGTCAGGTGCGAACACTGACGGGAGTTATAACGGGGCACTGTGTCATCGGCCACATGGCCACTAGGTACAGATTGCCCCACCATGACTTCTGCCGCAGCTGCAGGGACGAGCAGGAAATAGAGAGCATCCAGCATCTTCTCTGTGGCTGTCCTGCACTCATGGAAAGGCGTTACCGAATACTCGGCAGCGCCTTTCACGAGGACTTGGATAGCCTGGCAAACACGCCTCTAGAGAAACTGATGCTCTTTATAGAGGTCTCGGGATGGTTCACGCAACCTCCGTAGGCACCGGACGTAATCCCAGGACGAGTGTGGGCATCACAATGGGCAATTCTTGCCTCCGAGTGACCTCGACTTCGTTCGAGCAGCCCTATAAACCTAACCTAACGTAACCTGGCCGCTCCAAAACAATATCGGATAACAGCGATGAGTGTCGGATACACGGTCAAGTTGCTCATTTCTACGATGAAGCACAATATCACGATTATTAATTTGGTCACCATTTATGACTATTGCCACTTCGTCAACTGTTTGTGCATTGAAACGCTTTGCATGTTGGCCAACCGGTGTTTTATTGGCTCGAATAACAATGTTATGATCGTCAGATGGCATTCGATCAAGCGATGTTTTGAATAACTGAACCAATTCGTTGTGCTCATGAAACATATCTTGCAAATCAAAAATAATTTTTCACCGCGTTCCTGATAAAATATAATTGCAAAAATTGCTGGTCTGCATTGCCGAAAGGTACCAAAGATCCAGCTCGATGGCATATTTGACCATAAATCGGAATAAAATATACGATAAAACGTTCTATTCGCATAAACAAAACTATTTAATTACCTTGAATGTTGGCATGAAGCTGTCTTGTATGATATTTGTGACGACAAAAGATATCATTTGAAAACTCGAATTATACTTTCGTATATTGTTCAAAAAATGATTCAACTCAGGTGTCAATCCATTAAGTAATGTGCTCAATGGTTGTGGTGGGCTCCCCAATTCAGGCAATTTCACTTTACCACTCGCATAGCACATCCCATCTGCTTCGCGTTAAAATTTATATGCCTGACAATGGCGACAACGGTCGTTCATTGGACCAATTATAATTTGCCTATGAGAAGCGTAATCGGTGACACTATTTTACGCTAACGCAACACCTTGTAGATTTTGTATATCACGACGTTCATTTGCAGTTGTTGTTGCGATTATTTTCATTGCGATTTGTAATGTCTTAGATACTTTCACGACTCCTCGAATCCACAGCTCGTGACGCATTTCGCGTTCGCCGGCCCAAATGTAATCGTCTCGACATTTAACTTTAAAAACCATAATGGTTGGTTTAAACACACATTTTCAAAAACAACAAAATAACCTACACAAATTGCATTTATTTAAAAAAACAATTTTTTACACAAAAAGTTCAAAAAAACTAAATCTATCATAAAATGTTCTGTTACAGAATGACACAAAATGAAATGAAATAGGCGTTCAAACACACATTTATTTTATTTATTTATTTATATATTTTATTTGTGTTAAAGTGGATGTGTGTAACACAGAGAAGAAATCATTTCCGACCCCATAAGGTATATATATTCTTGATCAGCATCAATAGCCGGGTCTATATCTGTCTGTCTGTCTGTCCGTCTGTTCGTCTTGCTTGTCGCCCATTGCTCGGAGACTAAAAATGCAACTAAACATTTTCCAGATTGATGTGATATCTCACTCCTACAAGTGTATTTAAAAATTTCGCCGCATCCACATCCGCCCCCACAAGGGGAAAAAATCTGTGGCGTCCAGAATTTTAAAGATAACAAAAAACTAAAAATGCAGAATCATGGAGTATTGAGAAATCAGTCTATGTATTAGTTCTATATTCATCCAAAGATTAGTTGCGCTATTAATATGCCCGCTATTGTATTACCAGCCGTTCTCAGTGCTTGTGTCCAAAACCTTGCTGTAACATTCTAACACGTTTAGCAAAAACCGCAGCTGCACACGAATATATCGATGTGCACCGTTCTTGTATAGGAGGGTCGCATCGCGTGATCTTCTAATTCCCTTTTGAACTGGGCTTCTTTTGTGGCGTTGATTCAGTACCAAAATAAGAGTTTAGCTAAACCGCACGCATCTTTATTACCGCCCCGCTATCTTCTGAAAATGAATCGGATCATTAGTATAGTCACAACGGAGAAAATAAATTGGAAAGGTATCGTCCCCTATCGCTCTCTCTCACACAAAACGAGTCGCTTTGGTTATTCGTATTTTGTGTCTCCTAGATCTTAGAGACTATATGAGCTAGAGCAACCAAACTTTCTGTCCAAGCTCCTGTGATACCACATCAAGACAAGTGTATTTCAAAATTTCGCCGCGCCCCTCCAAAAGACGAAAGTCCACAAATTTGAAGATAAGATACGATGACGGTAATATTATCATAGTTTCAACGTTTTGTGCATTACCATCGTTGTTAATAGCATTACGCAAATGAACATACTCTTCGAACGTAATTCGGCATGGTTGAATCGAAAAAAATTCAACCGTTCCGATTCCATTTTTGCATACATTTCAACAATATAATGGTGGAAAAGTGCTGTACACTTCAAAATGTGGTTGTCTTGATTGTGCCGTATGTGCAGCATGTATGCGTAATCATTCATAGCACTAACTTTCTTTGTTCCTTCTCGACCTACAATTGAATTAAATTCAATTTCGATTGGCCGCTCCAAAACAATATCGGATATTGTAGTGTAGCATAACTTTTACATAACTTCAGACATAACTTTATCGAAATTGTGAGAGTTATTTTCACCACCGTGAAAACCGTCTTATAGTTAAAAGTGGTAAGAGTTCCGATAATAGTGCAAAAAGTGCAGAAAACTGTAAAAATGTGATTTTAAACACAGACTAGAATTAAAATATATTTATAAAAACCTGTGTCCGAACATACATTTATTTTCAACCACAAGGCCCCTATGCTGAGCCCATGTAGAAAACGCTGCATCTGCGGCAAGACGAAACGAAGCATATCTAGCCCCAGTGTAAACAGCCAATTTTAAACATAAGCAGGAAGGCGTTGGTGATCAACAGAAACTTAACGATATACTTTTTAAAACGGAATGCACGGAATAACGGAATCGCAATATTTCTGCTTTTTCAAAACAGAAACGCTACACAGGCGATACACCCAATAAACACAATTAAAACTTTACGAATCTTACTTTCCCATTAAGGTTGTTCAGTTTGTCATATGCCCTCATCAAAATAATATAACATTATTTATGTTAAATTAATTTAAAAAGAAAATCGCTATCCAACCCGCTGCCTGAATTTTCATTTACCGATTGCGCGCGCAATTAGCGGACTCCCTAGGGTGCCACATGGAACGAAACGGTTTTCCGAGGTTATGGCAGTAAAACTACATATTTAAAGTCGGATTCGCGGTAAGGTATTTAATATTAATTATATGACGGGCGCTCTGTTTATTTTTTCAATTACGCCTTCTAAAATATACATAATTGTAGTTAAGCTTCTTTTACTTGAAACATTCTTGTACTTGTGCAAATTTTTTAAAACATTTTCCAATTGAAGTTCTACCAGGTGGTGACGCTTTAAACTTTTAAACAGAGTGAACAATCCACTTCTACACATTATTGTCATGCCATTTGCTAAAATATACCTGTTCGGCTAAGTTCTTGCCCATGGCAGCACAAGGAGAAGCATCAATGGTTTGAGCAGAAAAGCACGAAGAGCACATACATATGTACATATATGAATGACTTCAGCCGATATCATGAACTGCTTGTTTTCTATTAACTTGCATTATGCATTTCACTGCCATTAAACAACAAGCGACAGGTTGAATTGGTCTGTCAAAATGGGGAATGTTTTGATTGATGTTTGGCAGGAGATTATTGTGGATTTGCAGGGGTCTAATAAAAAATCTCCCTAAAAAATTGGAGATTGCAAGGTAATAGAAAACAAGTATGTATATGCATTCAAATTATTTCATTTCAATCTTTGTTCACAAATTCACAGTGACCTATTGTTTTTTCGTTGTGTATGTCGTTTATATTTGGTTGCATTTGAAAGTTTTCGATGAAATATCGAGCAGATATGTGCGAATTAAGAACATCCCAAATGGTTGGAATAACTTTGAAATTTTCGGAGCATCAAAACGTTACGGACCATGCCAAAACTGGATGGAAGATGCTCGACAGTGTAATAGCCTTTTCACACTGACGACCATCCACCATCCACCATCCATTTCGGGGATGGTCCGTAAGGTTTTGCCGTTCGAAAATTTCCCAGTTATTCCACCATCCATCTGGGATGTTCCTAATTCGCACGTTTCTGTTTTATGCGGTATTTTTTCGATAATTGTCAAATGCAACCATAAATATTTGACATTCACAACAAAAATCGGAATAATCCACGAAAATGTAAACAATGACAGACAGGAATATAAAAAAACAACAAAAAACCCATCAGATCTCACAAAACAGAAGGAGCATCATAAAAAGCAGGAGGATCACCACAAGAGGCAGGAGGATCTCCTCGAGGAGCTGATCCGCACCCAGACGACGTTTCAAACGGATTTTATGCAATTTTTAAGAATGAAAACAAACAGCAGTAGTTATAATAAATTTCTTGTCAGTTTAAATTTAAGTAATTTTAATAAATGATTAAAACTAACTATTTAAATTTATTCTATTTACACAATATGTTGCAATTGCAGATCGTATATGTTCTGCTGAATGATTATAATCAGCAGAAATATTGCTGCGATGGGACTGTTCTCTCTGCTCACTTAAAAAATAAGTTCCCAACTTTCATTAATTGAGCTGTTGTGCATGTTTAACATATTGTGCAAAAATACAACAGCACAATATAATGGCACTATTGTTTTTATGATGGCTATCCTTTGGTGTCATTTAGTAGTAGTGAGTGCTTACAAAATGACCACAACCTTCCTGGCTTCAGTGTTTTCAAAACAGATATCCATTCTATTATCTCCTCCTCGTCAAAGTTGTCCTCATCATCATCATCCATGTCCAGCAACATGATTAGCTTGTGCAAGAATATGTTTTGCTGCTGAATCACATTTTTAAAACCATTGCAATGTCATTTAAATTCATTTTAATTACAAACGTAAACAAATTTTCACCGGAAGGATGGTTTCTATGGATGGTGGATGGTGGATGGTGCCAATGTGAATCGGTGTTTCACATCTTTCAAAAATTCAACCATTCCCCAGGATGGGCTCAGTGAGCAGATCGAGTCTTTTTATGAGTGTTTACAGTGTTTTTATGATGGCTATCCTTTGGTGTCAACAAGTAGTGTGCAGGATCAATCAAATGTCTTTGCATCCTGGAACTTCAGTTTTCAAAACAGATATCCATTAAAATTATCTCCTTTCAAATCAAAGTAAATAATGTTTTCATCATCATAATCCATGTTGTAACTTTCAATAATGCAAGAATATGTTTTTGCTGCTGAATCTTTTTTTACAACCACTGCAATGTCATTTAAATTCATTTTAATTACAAACGCCGCGCAAATTTTCACCGGATGGATGGTTTCTCATGGATGGTGGATGGTGGATGGTGGATGGTGCCAATGTGAATCGGTGTTTCACATTTTCACCATCATCCACCATCCACCATCCACCATCCATGAGAAACCATCCATCCGGTGAAAATTTGTTTACGTTTGTAATTAAAATGAATTTAAATGACATTGCAGTGGTTGTAAATGTGATTCAGCAGCAAAACATATTCTTGCACAAGCTAATCGTGTTGCTGGACATGGATGATGATGATGAGGACAACTTTGACGAGGAGGAGATAATAGAATGGATATCTGTTTTGAAAACACTGAAGCCAGGAAGGTTGTGGTCATTTGTAAGCACTCACTACTACTAAAATGACACCAAAGGATAGCCATCATAAAAACAATAGTGCCATTATATTGTGCTGTTGTATTTTGCACAATATGTTAAACATGCACAACAGCTCAATTAATGAAAGTTGGGAACTTATTTTAAGTGAGCAGAGAGAACAGCCCCTTCGCAGCAATATTTCTGCTGATTATAATCATTCAGCAGAACATATACGATCTGCAATTGCAACATATTGTGTAAATAGAATAAATTTAAATAGTTAGTTTTAATCATTTATTAAAATTACTTAAATTTAAACTGACAAGAAATTTATTATAACTACTGCTGTTTGTTTTCTTAAAAATTGCATAAAATCCGTTTGAAACGTCGTCTGGGTGCGGATCAGCTCCTCGAGGAGATCCTCCTGCCTCTTGTGGTGATCCTCCTGCTTTTTATGATGCTCCTTCTGTTTTGTGAGATCTGATGGGTTTTTTGTTGTTTTTAATATATTCCTGTCTGTCATTGTTTACATTTTCGTGGAGAATTCCGATTTTTGTTGTGAATGTCAAATATTTATGGTTGCATTTGACAATTATCGAAAAAATACCGCAAAGAAACGTGCGAATTAGGAACATCCCAGATGGATGGTGGAATAACTGGGAAAGTTTCGGAACGGCAAAACCTTACGGACCATCCCCGAAATGGATGGTGGATGGTGGATGGTCGTCGGTGTGAAAAGGCTATAAGCATACATAGTACGCAGATCGAAAATAACAGTTCGCGAACAGAATCAGGGTTGATATTCGTATGAAACCGATAAGAAATGTTTTCGGGCAAAAAGTTTTTTCTAGGGTCTGTATTGAAGGTAGTACTCAGATAAAACAAAAAACAAGGCCGATAGATCCTAGAAAAGCTCCTGCTAGCAAATAGAAAGTAAACATGGCAAAAAGGAGGGCAAGAAGCAAAAACCAAACAAGCGGTTAGGGGAATTCAGCGACGAACATATTCTTAAACTAGATGAATATAAATAAATTTATAATGTAATTATATGTTTAAGCTCAGTACTCAGATCGAAAAAAAGAGAGGGTATGCTGGGGTTAATCTGTAGTTGAAAATACGCTCGACCACAGCCAGGCTTCTGGAGCTGAATGTCATTATAATCCGATCATGCAGCGGGAATGCATCATCCCAACAATGGGAGTCCACTCTCCATTTAGCACATTCGTCAGGAAACTGCAGAGTTGTCAGAAGACAATAACGGTTTACCAAGCGTACAGTGTGAGAACTCATGCATTTCTCCCTCACTTCCATAGGCACAAACATCTGAGCAGTGTAACCGTACGGAATGCAGTGCACGCCTCTGGTCTCTACATATACATATACATATATTTGACAATTGCAAAGAAAAAGTAATTTCAAGAATACCATTATTGGGGCAGGTATCGTCATTTGTCCAGATGGAACTATTTACGCACACATCATACATATTTTATTTAGAGCCTTGTTCACATAGAAATCCTGCTATCTCCCTCACCCCTGTGCTACATTTTATTTAATCATTCCACATAATGGTGGCCAGGGTAGTGATGTAAATTTTTGTAAAAACATCGATGTCGATGTAATCGGTGTTTTGAAAATTAAACATCGATGCTGTGTTGATGCATCGGGTCGAAACTTCGATGCATCGATGATCATCCGATGTTTTAACCCCTTCACATTTTCTTAATTTTTTTAACGAATTTTAAAAATTAAACAGAATTATTAATGTTTTTCGTAGGCTTTCATAGCAGTTTAAATTTTAAAAAAAAAAAGGTTTAACTTAAATAAGGAAAATAAAAATAATGCTTTCATATCAGTCTTAAATATTTTTTTAAACCTGGTTACATTTAAAAATAAATCATAAATTAAAGCTTTCATAGCAGTCTTAAATGTTTGAAACATGGTTAAACTTAAAAATAATGCTTTCATAGCAGCCTTATTGAAACAACCTTTAACCTAACAACATAATAAGAAATAAAAAAAAACCAAAAAAATTTTTAGACAGAAACTAAATACTTTAAAAAGTGTTCTTTTTCTATGCTTTGTAGAAAGAGCATGCGGCTTAGCCGTTAAGGGTTTAATCTGTTCCTTTTTCGGGTAAGGACATTTACAGCCGCTGAATAAACCCGCTCAGAAGGCACTGAGGACCCTACAACCGGCAAAAATTTCAGCGCTTGTTGGTACAATCCAGGGTATGTGTTCTTCATTCCCTCCCAAACACTTAAGGGTTTACTCCCCAAAGGCTGCTAGCGGCATTCGCAGATATGCGCTTATTTCCACGTCACATTCCTCATTTGGTTTATGGGACTGCGCCATTAAATATACAATAAACTGGGTAATTTATAAATAAAAACGATGCATCGCTTCAGTATTCGATGCATCGCTTCAATTCTTCGATGCATCGGTATTAACAAAAACATCGGAAAAATCGGAAAAAATCGCAAACAAAGCATCGATGTTCGATGCATCGATGTTTTTTTACATCACTAGGCCAGGGCCAGGTGGGTCCTTATCTTATCATACAAAACGGACACGGGTCGACAGTCAAAACTTATCGAAGAGGCGTATTTATATGTAACACATAGTATTGATAAACTAAAAGAGCAACGTCATTTGTGCATTATTAACAGACAAAACAGAAAAACTTAGAACTATGTCCAACGTACCTATAACCACAGCGGTCAGGTCATTAAGTGAGGAACGAACCCGGGAATGGTTGGCAGCACAGGCTGCTCCGGATGAGGATGAGGTAGAATCCATTGCCGAATCATCGGTGGTGGACAGCCTGGATTATGAATACACCCAGGATGATGATGATGATGACGACGAAGACAACCAAACCACAGGAGAGGAAATCAGTTCCATGACGTTGGGCACTCCAATCAGTGAGTAGATTCTGAATTAGCAGTATACATATACGGTGGTTTTGCACGTTTGTCATACTTGCGCACATTCGCACAATTAGTTTACCAGAAATATCATCCAACAGCTGCGACCAAGCGATTCAAAATTAGTGACACACTACGAGACCTGATGAACTCTATCAACAGCATTCAAACAGTGGGAAATGTTAATATCAGTAATTCCACAAATGTACATATTGGTAATGTGACCAACATCAATGGAAACATACAGATAATAGCCAACAGCTTGACTCGATTTCGACACGAGCGTCGAAAAACTTCGCTCACAGATGTTCCAGCTCCAGACTTTGAACCAAATAATAACAATACCAACGAAAACGAATCGGAAGAGCGCGTTTGCTCAGATGTATTCATCAATAGTCAAAGTAGCTTTGTTCTAAGTTCCACTGTTCAGCGTAGTTACATATATAATTTACAGAGTTCAAAATACCAAAGGAGCTGTGTTCTATTATTCCCCGACATTCCTGGCTGGCCCAAACCCCCATGGAGGAGCCGGAAGTACTACAGCGACCCGTTAAATATGTGGTCATTTGTAAGTTTTTAAGCTAAGTAATTAACGATCTATCATATCCACCCATCCCTATCATCAAGATACCACGTTGCGCACATTATTATTGATTTTGCAGGAAGATGCAATTTTTAAAGAGCCCACGTAACATTGCAGAACCATTAAAAAAATCTGAAATTTCCAACATAGAACTTGAATTTTTAATAAAACCCGGTACTCGACGAGTTTAGGGATATTTTAGTTTTGAGGTTAAAGTGGATGTGTAAACTCATAGAATAAAATGTTTCCGACCCCATAAGGAATGTCAGCATCAGCATCAATAGCCAAATCTATAAAGTGGTCAGACTGTCCGTTGCCTAGTTATCAGAGACTAAAAGAGCTTTAACAAACCAACCCAGTTCTGGAAAAACGCAGAATCATTGAAAATTACCATATCTACCAGATTTTATTACAGATCGAAACATAATTATAGACGGAATGAACAAATTAATTTTTATTGGTTAACCTTACATGCGCAACTTATTCTCTCTTTCTCGGACGCACTCTATCATTTAAAGGGTGCGGTCCCTGGTGGAGCAGATCGAGTTAGAACGAAATGTTTGAGAGACGATAGAGAGAAAATCGAAAATCATAAGTATCATCCCATACTAGGGGGCAAGGCTCCAGCGCACTCGGTTCGCTACAGCGCCAACCACTGGTTCAGTCGCTCACACATCCCACGCAACTTCAAGCATTGCGCTTCTTAACACATCATTATTTTCCATTGTTACTGAAATTTAAAAAAATGTATACCATTCATACTGTCATCCGTGTAATATTATTAGAAAACGTTTTTAGTACAGTAGTGCCACAGAACATAATATACTGAATCGCCCTCTTTCTGGCCTAAAATAAAAGGTGGTGTGTGTGAGTTAGAGAAAGAAGACAAAGCACAGAAAAAAAAATGGGTAAAAAAAACCTCAAACTATTTTATACAATAAGGAGACGTATGTACTGTATGTATGACTATATACTGAGTACCAGGTATACAAGTAGAGCTGCTGCGATTGCCGCGTATATTGCATATTCCCATGACTCGACGGCACATATGTACATTCCATGCGCATACGACACCTCTCGCGCTCCCCGCTATCAGCAGCGAGGAGCATATTTAAAACCAATATATAAATGGGACCGCTTCGCTGCCGGCGTTCCCGGCAGGCTAAACAGATCTTAAGAATTATTTGAAAGATAATACAGCTCTAAGAAACCACAACGATGGTCCATCGCATATATTTCAATTTATTTGAAATAATTCAACTTAACTTAAACTTAACAGAGCTATATGACACAACCCAACGATTATCAATCTCCAAATCTTGATTTTGAAGTTTCAAACTTACCGAACGTCATACTCTAACATATGACGTGGACTTCCAACATACGATGACGGTAATATTATCATAGTTCAGACGTTTTGTGCATTACCATCGTTGTTAATAGCATCACGCAAATGAACATACTCTTCGGAACGTAATTTGGCTTGGTTGAATCGAATAAAAATTCAACCATTTCCGATTCAATTTTTACATACATGTCAATAATATACTGGTGGAAAAGTGCTGTACGCCTCAATATGTGGTTGTCTTGATTGTGCCATATCTGCAGCCTGTATGCGTAATAATTCATAGCACTAAATTTCTTTTGACCTACAATTGAATTAAATTCAATTTCAATTCAAATAGAAATCAATCATAAATTATTCATCAATATTTCGTTTACTGGATTTATCATTTTAATGTTGAAATTATAGCCATCTTGGCCGCTCCAAAACAATATCGGATATTGTAGTGCATCAAAGCCCTGAGTCTCGGATACACGGTGAAGTTGCTTATTTCTGCGATGAAGCACAATATCACGATTATTAAATTGGTCACACACTATGACAATTGCCACTTCGTCAACTGTTTGTGCATTGAAACGCCTTGCATGTTGGCCAACCGCAGTTTTATCAACTCGAATAACAATTTTATGATCGTCAGATGGCATTCGATCAAGCGACGTTTTGAATAGCTGAACCAATCGTTGTGCTCATGAAACATATCTTGCAAATCGAAAAGAATTTTTTTCCGCGTGTTGGTAATAATGGTTCACCGACGATCAGCTTCGTCTTCCGCGTTCCCGATAAAATAAAATTGCAAAAAATTGATGGTCTGCGTTGTCGAAAGGTAACAAAGAGCCAGCTCGATGGTATATTTGACCTTGAATGTAAATAAAATATACGATAAAACGTTCTATTCGCATAAACAAAACTATTTAATTACCTTGAATGTTGGGATGAAGTTGTCACTTATGATGTTTGTGGCACCAAAAGAGATCATTTGAAAACTTGAATTTTACTTTCATATATTGTTAAAAAAATGATTAGACTCAGGTGTCAATCCATTAAGTAATGTGCTCAATGGTTGTGGTGGGCTTCCCAATTCAGGCAATTTCACTTTACCACTCGCACAGCACATCCCATCTGCTTCACCTTTAAATTTATATTCCTGACAATGGCGACAACGGTCGTTCATTGGACCAATTATAATTTGCCTATGAGAAGCGTAATCGGTGAGACTATTTTGTATATATATAGTATATTTTTGTATATCACGAAGTTCATTTGCAGTTGTTCCGTTGATTTTAACGGGACCTTGCTGTGCGTAGGCGAATATTTTCATTGCGATTTTGTAATTGTAATTGTAATTGCGATTTCTTGTCTAAATTTCGCCGGCCCAAATTTTGTCGTCTCGACATTTAACTTTAAAAACCATAATGGTTGGTTTAAACCACTTATTGTAAAAGCAAGAAATATGCTCACAAAAATAGTAATTTTTTCAGAAGACAATTTTTCACACAAAAAGTTATAAGAACAAAATCTATCATAAAATGTTTTGTTACAGAATGACACAAAATAAAATGAAATAGGCTTTCAAACAGACATTTTTAGACGAAATTTGTGGTTCTTTTGATTAATTAATCTGCTGAAGCATTTTTTGGCAATCGAACACGTACATTTGTAATAAATCTTACTGTTTTCACAGAGTGCCACAAATGTTTTCAAACACGCATTAATTTCATCAGCAGCAGTTCCTACACACATACATACATACTTATGGAAAAGTTAATATTTGTTTGTGCAACATGATGCCACATTTTCTGGCTATCATTTAAAATGTAATATGTAATTGGTAATTTGGCGCACGCATTGCGAAGATGGATGCATCACGCAGATTTTTCCTACATATTTATAGTATAGATATAACGACCGCTGCTTGAAAAATCGCGATTTTTGTATGAAGTAGGCTCCAGGGCTGTCAAACTTATGATAACTAAACAAATAAATAAAACTGTCAACAAGTGGGCTCATACATATATGACAAATATACTTTTAAACCGTGTAGAAAACGAACGCGTACTCTCAATTGCGTAAATGCACGATGCACAATGAATTATTGCAACTATTAAAATCACACGTAAAATCGGAAAGTGATTATGATTTAATCGTTTTACAATTTTAGCCAAGAGTCATACTTTTTAGTATTGTGCTTTGCAATTAACAAATGTTTGTTATCGTTAAGCTTCATTTTCTAATCGTTTGTGACGTAAATACACAGTGCTTTTATTTCTGTAATGTTTTGTTTTGAAGCAAAAGAGAGACGGCAAACAGTACGTTATTTAAAAAGATCAGAATTCAAAGTGGCGGGGAAACAGCCGTCTTAGCCCAGCTTTTATGTTACGACCATAATTTAATATATTTCTTCCCAGCAAAGCGACAGCTGTTCGCACGAAATGAAGTTGTGCATAAATATCACACCTAGCATTTTTCTACGATTTAGTAAGGATGGAAGGTTTATTAAAATCTAGTTATTTTGCTAGAAGGAAATGCTTTACAGAGTCGAATGCTTTCCTGAAATCGGTGTAAATAAAATCCGTTGGCAAAAGTTACCTTGGAATCCTTTAATGATAAAAAGGTGAACTCTAATATATTTATGGTTTTTGATCGTCGCCTTAGAAATGCGTGCTGAGCTGGGTATATTAGTGATTTGCAGAGATGTTGCAAGTGCGGGGTTAAAATTTTTCCCAAGAATTATAGGAATAATTATACCCGTACTCGAAGAGTAAATTTGTGGTAAAAGTGGATGTGTGTAACACACAGAAGGAGGCGTTTCCGACCCCATAAAGTATATATATTCTTGATCAGCATCAATAGCCGGGTCGATATAGCCATGTCTGTCCGTCTGTCTTGTTTTTCACTCATTGCTCGAAGGCTATTAAAGCTAGAGCAGTCAAATTTTTGTTTCAAACTGATGTGATATCCAACTCCTAGAAAAGTGTTTCAAAATTTCGCCCCGCCCACTGCCGCCCCCACAAAGGGCATCTGTGGCGTCCACAATTTTGAATATAACATACAACTAAAAATGCAGTATCATAGAGAAAGACCATATCTATCAGGTGCCCAAATCTGAATATGATCGAATCATTAATATAGCCACAATAGAGAAAAACATACAAAAAAACTTCGCTCCCTCTCGCTCGCACTAACACAAAAACGAGTCGATTTGGTTTTTTGTATTTTGTGTCGCCTAGATCTCAGAGACTATAAGAGCTAGAGCAACCAAACTTACTGTCCACACTCCTGTGATACCAAACCGAAACAAGTGTATTTCAAAATTTCGCCCCGCCCGCTTCCGCCCACCCAAAAGATGCAAATCCACAATTTTGAAGATAGGAAAAAACGAAAAATGCAGTATTGTATCCACCAGATTCCCGAATTTGGTTCAGATCGGATTATTATTGTAGCCACAATGATCAAATGAATTTTCAGCAGCGGGAATACCCCCCGCGCCCTTTCAGTGTTTCCCCGCGCTCAAATCGAGCAATCGACCTAAGGAATCGTTCACATGGTTGGCTTGAGACAGGGACATTTCTAGTCATGTCGTGACATTGGCACAAGGTTATTAGACTCGATTACCTAAGACCAATCAGCACCTGTCAAATTTAAATCACTAAGAACTATCATATGGTCTTTATCTGATAGCGAGGAAGAAATAGTTTTTAAAGCGGACAGGAAGGTGGAATGTACGAGCAAGTAGTGAAAATAGAACGAGAAAGGACGTATTGCGTCGCTGTTGCCGCGACTCAACTTTTATACCCGTACTCAGTCTGTACACATGTGAATTATGTGGAATTTTCAAATGTGGTATCAGTTTTTACATTTTACATTTGTTTGCTGTATCTGTCATCCACATCTACATCAGTTCTCACAACAACACACGTTGACTGCACGAGGCAGAATGTGTGAGCGTGAGTGTGAGTGTGAGAGAATCAGTAGCAGCTATAACCCTCAAAAACACTCAAAATTCATTTTATCATTGTGGCTACAATAATGATCCGATCTAAACCAAATTCGGGAAAATATCTAATTTTCATTCTCTAAACTACATTTTTCGTTTTTCTCTATCTTCAAAATTGTGGACTTTCGTCTTTTGTACAAAAAACCAAATCGTCTCGTTTTTGTGTGAGTGCGAAAGAGAGGGAGCGAAGTTTTTCGTTTGTTTTTCTCTATTGTGGCTATAATAATGATCCGATCCGATTCAGATTTGGGCCCCTGATAGATATGGTCTTTCTCTATGATTCTGCACTTTTAGCTTTCTGCTATCTTAAAAATTGTGGACGCCACAGATGTGCGCCCTTTGTGCGGGCGGAAGTAGGCGGGGCGAAATTTGTAAACTTTTTTCTAGGAGTGAGAGAACACATCAGTCTGGAAAAAAAATTTGGATGCTCCATCTCTTGTAGCCTCCGCGCAATGGGCGACAGACAAGACGGACAGACAGACGGACGGACAGACAGGGCTATATCGACTCGGCTATTGATGCTGATTAAGAATATATATACTTTATAGGGTCGGAAATTATGCCTTCTCTATGTTACACACATCCACTTTTACCACAAATACAATATACCCTTTTACTCTTCGAGTACGGGTATAAAAACATCGTTCCCTCTCGCACGCACTCACACAAAAACGTGTCGGCTTTGCCCTTTCTTACAAATGAGCGCCTGGATCTCAGAAACTATAAGAGCTAGAGCAACCAAACTTTTTGTCCAGACTCCTACGATATAATTTCAGTGCAAGTGCATTTCAAAATTTCGCCACTCCCCTTCCGACCCCCCAAACGATGAAAGTCCACAATTTTGAAGACAGGGAAAAAGGAAAACTTCAGTATTGTAGAGAATGATCATATCTACCAGATTCCCGAATCTGGTCCAGATCGGATCATTATTATATCCACAATGATGAAATGAATTTTCCCCGCAACCACCACAACAAAATATACATGTTTAGGGTTGATAGCTGCTACTAATTCTCTCTCTCGCTCAGACACTGCTCACACACTCTGCCTCGTGCAGTGTACGTGTGTTGTAGTGAGAAATGTAGATGACAGATGCAGCAAACAAATGTAAAATGTAAAAACTGATAAAACATTTGAAAATTCAACATAATTCACATGTGTACAGACTGAGTACGGGTATAAATGTACGTCCTTTCTTGTTTCAATTATATTTTATCGGGGACGCGAAAGACAAAGCTGATCGTCGGTGTGCCATTATTACCAACAGAATTCCTAGAATTCCTTGATTCCGACTGACATGCCATTTGATTTCAAACAACTTCGATTTCCCATTCTTCTTGCTTTTGCTATGACTATGAATAAATCACTAGGACATAATTTAAATTTGGTTTGGTTTAAATTTGGAGCATCCGATATTTTCTCATGGTCAACTGTATATTCTTACGAGTATGCATTCCTTCGGCCTTAGTTATTCATTGTGCCGACGGCAAAACAAAAAATATTGTTTAGCACAGATCATTGCGATAAATAAAATATGTTATTACATCAAAATGATCATTGTTTAATTTCGATGAATTCGGAAACATTAAAGAAATAAGAAGCGCTGGTTTACTAGTTTATATTATAGTACAAGTACGCATACATACGCACTTTAGTGTTCTGTGCGTACTCACACATGCAAGCGGATTCTGTTTTTAGATTTTTACTCAAGATGACACTAATTTCGTCGCTTGCATAATCATTGTAATCCTGTTGTGGACACCCCTGAAAAAACCGCTTAAAATTAAAAATATTTGAAAGGAAATCACAAAAAAGAGCCTTCCCTGGCAATAAAAACAAAAAAAGAGAAGTCTTCACTTTTTTCTAGAGTACTATTCTTGTATGTTGAATGCGCTACGCATTAAAATAATTTTTTTGTTTTTTAACAATCGTCCTATCTTCTCTTTGAGATACTAGTCGGACTACAGCTGAGAACAAACATAGACCCCCAGTTGCTGTTAAGCGCACAACATGCCTACCGGAAAGGAAAATCCAAGGAAACGGCACTCCATGAAGTAATCTCGGCGGTGAAGAAATCCTCAAACGACAAAGAATACTCTCTAATAGTTTTCCTCGACATTGAGGGCGCTTTCAACCACGTTTTACCTAAGGCTATCACGCAGCCCCTGACTAACCTGGGGGTGGATCGTTACTTGGTGACGGTCATCGATCTTTCTCACATGCAGGTCGGTGACATCATCGATGGGATCGTCCACTCATCCGAGGTATGTCGGCAGAGGCACCCCGCAAGATGGTGAACACTTAGCGACGTAATGCCCGCAAAGCTCGCGCGTATGTCGGAAAGGAAAAAGTCATGCAGTCTGGTAGTTAATCCCTCGAAAATGGAACTCGTAATTTTCTCAATGAAGTATAAGACTACGCTACTAAACAAGCTGGCCAGAATTGGTACTACAATCCACATTCTCAAAGACAAGGAAGACATTCGTATGCCAGCTTGTAAGCTTGTGAGCTTGTAAGCTCATAATAAAAGAGCACTTTGAGCTACTAATAGACAATAGATGGCAATTATCACCACAATGTCGTATAATAACTCGGCAAACATGGCCTCATATCTAAAGAGCGCACTACTGAGCTATACAAACCGGCCTAAGTATGTCGGACTCCTAGCGATGCCTACAACCGACTCAACATAACCTAACCTAATAATTTGGTCCCTGTTGACTTGTCCAAGAACACGTAAACTGCCTATAAACAGTGATAAAATAAGTTACATTAACATCAACAACGATATTTCGCAGTTTCGTGCAATACACTCATTAAATAACAACAAGAGGGAACGGTGTAAGTCGCATTGGGCGCGACTCTACCTGTATACCCGTACTTATGTCAGCTTATGATTTATGTAGAATTTTAAATGATTTTATAAATTTGTACATTTTGCATATTTTTGCTACATATGTTATCTACTTCAACATATGTTCCCCCAAAAATACGTCGTTTCGACTCGTTCTCCGCCACAGGCGGAAGGCTGAACGAGGCAAGGCAGAATGTGTGCGCGAGTCAAAGAATGAGCAGTGGTTGCATCGCTGAAGGGGAGGGGGTTAGCCACTGAAAATTCATATATTTTTATTTAAGGTATAATAAAGATTCGATCTGATCTGGATCTGGTAAATATGGTACTTTTCTACGATACTGAATTTTGGTTTTCTTCTATCTTCAAAATTGTGGACACCACAGATTTTCGTCTTTTGTGAAGGCGATAGGTGGCACTTGCAGCAGACTGAAATCACATGAGTCTATGAACGAATTTTGGTTGCTCTAGTTTTTATGGGCGACAAACAAGACCCACGGACGGACGGGCAGACAGACATAGACTCGGCTATTTATGCTGATCAAGAATGTATATTCTATATGTGGTCGGAAACGTTTCTTTCTCTCCCTTAACTCTTTGAGTACTGGTATTAAAAACCATGGCGTCCTCAACTGGTATCAAGACGGGAAAGACATTTTTGGTCTCGGTGGACCTTGTGCGAAAAATGCCCATAATGCTGCCAGGGTAACGCAATCCCATACCTTCAAGTGTACATATTTTTACTGTGGCACGCCGAATATAGCTTAATTTCTTGTTTTTAATTGTAAATACATATTTCTAACAGTACACACGGCCACCGAGAGTTCCGAGAAACGCGCCATTAATGTGCGACTTATCCGTGACATGCAGGTGAGTTCTAAGCAAATCAACAAATTATGATTACGGTTTACAACGAAGAGTCAAGTCTATGAGCCGTCGAAGTTTCTGAGGATTTTAAGTTTACTATTAAAAACCTTTAGAAACTCATATCAACACACAAAATTGACAGAACTAAACCTTACATACCTGAACTAGTTCATCATAACACATTCGCCTTTTTGTTTTTTACGAACGTTTTGCAACCTATATCTATGTATATAACGGTGTTTATTTTTCAGTTCCACCCAAACGGCTAGATCGGTTTTCAGGAATATGTATACCCATACTCGAAGAGTAAAAGGGCATATTGTATTTGTGGTAAAAGTGGATGTGTGTAACACCCAGTAGGAAGCGTTTCCGACCCTATAAATTATATATATTCTTGATCAGCATCAAAAGCCGAGTCGATATAGCCATGTCTTTCCGTCCGTCTGTCAGTCCGTCTTGTTTGTACACTATTACTCGGAGACTATAGGAGCTAGAGCAACCAAATTTTTTTCCATACTGATGTTATATCTCATTCCTACAAGTGTGACGACGCCTTCCGACCACCCAAAATATGAAAATTCACAATTTTGAAGATAGAAAAAAACTAAAAATGCAGTATCGTAGAGAATGATGATATCTACCAGACTCGCGAATCGGATAAATCGGATAAATATTATAGCCACAATGACAAAATTAATTTTCAGCCACCCACCCGTCGCAACAAAATAGTCATTTAGTGGTGATAGCCGCTACTGATTCTCTCTCTCGCTCACACACTCTATCTCGTGCAGTGGTACGTGTGTTGTTGTAAGAACTGATGTAGATGTAGATGACAGACGTAGCAAAAAAAATTAAAATGTAACAACTGATAAAACATTTGAAAATTCCACATAAATCACATGTGCACTGACTGAGTACGGGTATAAAAGTAGTGTCGCGTTAACGGCGACTGCATACGTTCCTTCTCGTTGTTTCCAGACTGATGTGATATCAAACCCAGCCCATTTCCGTCCCCACAAAGAGCGCACATCTGTTGAGTCCACAACTTTAAAAATAACAAAAAACGAAAAATGCGGAATCATATAGAAAGCAAATAGATATTGGTCTGAATCTGAATCGGATCGAATCATTATTATAGTCACAACGGAGAAAATCAGTTGGAAAGGCATCGTCCCTCTCGCTCTCTCTCACACAAAAACAAGTCTCTTTGGTTGTTCGTATTTTGTGGCGCCTGGATCTCAGAGACTATAAGAGCTAGAGCAACTGAACTTTTTTTCCAAACTCCTCTGATACCACATCAAGACAAGTGTATTTCAAAATGTCGCCCTTTCCGCCACCTCAAAAGAAGAAAGTCCACAATTTTGGAGTTTTTCAAAATTTTGCCCCGCCCATTTCCGTCCCCACAAAGAGCGCACATCTGTGGCGTCCACAATTTTAAAAATAACAAAAAACGAAAAATGCGGAATCATAGAGAAAGTCCATATCGGATCGAATCATTAGTATAGTCACAACGGAAAAATCAGTTGGAAAGGCATCGTTCCCTCTCGCTCTTTCTCACACAAAAACGAGTCCCTTTGGTTGTTCGTATTTTGTGTCGCCTGGATCTTAGAGACTATAAGAGCTAGAGCAACCAAACTTTCTGTCCAAACTCCTCTGATACCACATTAAGACAAGTGTATTCAAAATGTCGCCCCTTCCGCCACCTCAAAAGAAGAAAAGCTCACAATTTTGGAGATAGAAAACACGAAAAATCGTAGAGTATCGTAGAGAGTGGCCACATCTGCCAGATTGCCGAGTCTTCAGATCGGATCATTATTGTAGCCACAATGATGAAATTAATTTTCAGCAGCTAGCTCCCAACCCTGATAGCCGACACTGATTCTCTCTCTCGCTCAGACACTGCTCACACGCTCTATCTCGTGCAGTGTACGCGTGTTTTTGTGAGAATTAATGTCGATGTAGATGACAGATGCAGCAAAAAAATGTAAAATGTAACAAATTATAAAACATTAGAAAGCCCGGCCACGCTTCACTGTGGCATATTGTGGTTGCTTGGATGAGAAGTGGGTCGAATATATACGTTAAATAAAATTTTTTTTTTTTAATAATTGAAATTATTTAGCAGACCCGCGCGCTTCGCTGCTTACTTATTCAATGTTTAGGAATGCATCGAAATTAAACAATGATAATTTGGATGTAATAACATATTTTATTTATTGCAATGCTTTGTGATAGACAATATTTTTTGTTTTGCCGTCGGTACAATTAATAATTAAGGCCGAGGGTTTGCATACTCGTGAGCACGCTACATACAGTAGACCATGTGAAAATACCGGATGCTCAAAATTTAAACCAAAAACTTTCAACGACTGTCCTTGAGAAATCGGAAATGCTGCTGATGAAATTAATGCGTGTTTGAAAACATATAATTTGAGGCGCTCTGTGAAGACACTTAGATTGACTACAAATGTACGTGTTGGTAATGGCATACATCTCGTTGACAATTCTGGCTTCGTAACGCTTCCATGTATCTGCCCATATGAAATTTAGTGATTTCATCGGTAAAATTAGTGCTCGAAAAACAGCCATATCACTTCCTTTGTAGACGTATTTGCAAATGTATTTAATAGGTTAAACGGAATTGCAGACATCTACGTTCATGTGCGCTTTATAAATCTTAGATAATAACGGTGAATATGGCAAAACCCATCGATTATCAATCTCCAAGTCTTGATTTGGAACACTCAAACTTACCGAATGGTCATTATCTTCAGTTTATCGACGCCGATATTCGGGATATCCATCGTTGCCCGTCACTGTATCGGAGAAAACATTTTTGGAAAAGTTTGGAGCATTTCCCTTCAACCGCACAGGATGAATTAAAATTCAACGCCACACATGAACCGTGAATCATATTTTTTGACCACTTTAAGGATCCACTGTCCGATCTGGAATTTCGACCGAATTTCATTAGGCCTTATTTATTCAACCATCCAAATCAAAATATGCGCATGAGGCAAACCCCGTTTCTGCCATTTAATTAAATACAGACAGACAGAACAGACCCAAATGCACCGTGTTTGACAATTAAATCCATGAGTGATTTAAATTTTTTTCTAAAAACACGTGCTAAAATATCATGGCGATCTTTCGATGTTTGGCCAACAAAAAATAATTCCGAGATTTCTTCCCATTGGGGATACACGTGAAGGTGATGAAGAGGTCTGGTCGACCGTAACGGCGAACGTATGACATCGCATCTTACGCGTCAAACATATGACGTGAACTTCCAACATACGATGAGGGTAATATTATCAGAGTTCCAACGTTTTGTGCATTATCATTGTTGTTAATAGCATCACGCAAATGAACATACTCTTCGGAACGTAATTTGGCTTGGTTGAATCGAAGAAAATTCAACCATTTCCGATTCAATTTTTACATACATGTCAATAATATACTACTGGAAAAGTGCTGTACACCTCAATATGTGGTTGTCTTGATTGTGCCATATCTGCAGCCTGTATGCGTAATAATTCATAGCACTAAATTTCTTTTGACCTACAATTGAATTAAATTCAATTTCAATTCAAATAGAAATCAATCATAAATTATTCATCAATATTTCGTTTACTGGATTTATCATTTTAATGTTGAAATTATAGCCATCTTGGCCGCTCCAAAACAATATCGGATATTGTAGTGCATCAAAGCGCTGAGTCTCGGATACACGGTGAAGTTGCTTATTTCTGCGATGAAGCACAATATCACGATTATTAAATTGGTCACACACTATGACAATTGCCACTTCGTCAACTGTTTGTGCATTGAAACGCCTTGCATGTTGGCCAACCGCAGTTTTATCAACTCGAATAACAATTTTATGATCGTCAGATGGCATTCGATCAAGCGACGTTTTGAATAGCTGAACCAATCGTTGTGCTCATGAAACATATCTTTCAAATCGAAAATAATTTTTTTCCGCGTGTTGGTAATAATGGTTCACCGACGATCAGCTTCGTCTTCCGCGTTCCCGATAAAATAAAATTGCAAAAATTGATGGTCTGCGTTGTCGAAAGGTAACAAAGAGCCAGCTCGATGGTATATTTGACCTTGAATCTAAATAAAATATACGATAAAACGTTCTATTCGCATAAACAAAACTATTTAATTACCTTGAATGTTGGGATGAAGTTGTCACTTATGATGTTTGTGGCGCCAAAAGAGATCATTTGAAAACTTGAATTTTACTTTCATATATTGTTAAAAAAATGATTAGACTCAGGTGTCAATCCATTAAGTAATGTGCTCAATGGTTGTGGTGGGCTTCCCAATTCAGGCAATTTCACTTTACCACTCGCACAGCACATCCCATCTGCTTCACCTTTAAATTTATATTCCTGACAATGGCGACAACGGTCGTTCATTGGACCAATTATAATTTGCCTATGAGAAGCGTAATCGGTGAGACTATTTTGTATATATATAGTATATTTTGTATATCACGAAGTTCATTTGCAGTTGTTCCGTTGATTTTAACGGGACCTTGCTGTGCGTAGGCGAATATTTTCATTGCGATTTGTAATTGTAATTGTAATTGCGATTTCTTGTCTAAATTTCGCCGGCCCAAATTTTGTCGTCTCGACATTTAACTTTAAAAACCATAATGGTTGGTTTAAACCACTTATTGTAAAAGCAAGAAATATGCTCACAAAAAATAGTACTTTTTTCAGAAAACAATTTTTTTCACACAAAAAGTTATAAGAACAAAATCTATCATAAAATGTTTTGTTACAGAATGACACAAAAATAAAATGAAATAGGCGTTCAAACAGACATTTTTAGACGAAATTTGTGGTTCTTTTGATTAATTAATCTGCTGAAGCATTTTTTGGCAATCGAACACGTACATTTGTAATAAATCTTACTGTTTTCACAGAGTGCCACAAATGTTTTCAAACACGCATTAATTTCATCAGCAGCAGTTCCTACACACATACATACATACTTATGGAAAAGTTAATATTTGTTTGTGCAACATGATGCCACATTTTCTGGCTATCATTTAAAATGTAATATGTAATTGGTAATTTGGCGCACGCATTGCGAAGATGGATGCATCACGCAGATTTTTTCCTACATATTTATAGTATAGATATAACGACCGCTGCTTGAAAAATCGCGATTTTTGTATGAAGTAGGCTCCAGGGCTGTCAAACTTATGATAACTAAACAAATAAATAAAACTGTCAACAAGTGGGCTCATACATATATGACAAATATACTTTAAACCGTGTAGAAAACGAACGCGTACTCTCAATTGCGTAAATGCACGATGCACAATGAATTATTGCAACTATTAAAATCACACGTAAAAATCGGAAAGTGATTATGATTTAATCGTTTTACAATTTTAGCCAAGAGTCATACTTTTAGTATTGTGCTTTGCAATTAACAAATGTTTGTTATCGTTATGCTTCATTTTCTAATCGTTTGTGACGTAAATACACAGTGCTTTTTATTTCTGTAATGTTTTGTTTTGAAGCAAAGAGAGACGGTAAACAGTACGTTATTTAAAAAGATCAGAATTCAAAGTGGCGGGAAACAGCCGTCTTAGCCCAGCTTTTATGTTACGACCATAATTTAATATATTTCAGCACAATTTGTGCTATTAGGCGCATAGATTTTTGCTGTTATGCGCAATACCCGATTTCTTCCCAGCAAAGCGACAGCTGTTCGCACGAAATGAAGTTGTGCATAAATATCACACCTAGCATTTTTTCTACGATTTAGTAAGGATGGAAGGTTTATTAAAATCTAGTTATTTTGCTAGAAGGAAATGCTTTACAGAGTCGAATGCTTTCCTGAAATCGGTGTAAATAAAATCCGGCAAGTTACCTTGGAATCCTTTAATGATAAAAGAGGTGAACTCTAATATATTTATGGTTGTTGATCGTCGCCTTAGAAATGCGTGCTGAGCTGGGTATATTAGTGATTTGCAGAGATGTTGCAAGTGCGGGGTTAAAATTTTTCCCAAGAATTATAGGAATAATTATACCCGTACTCGAAGAGTAAAAGGGTATATTGTATTTGTGGTAATAGTGGATGTGTGTAACACACAGAAGGAGGCGTTTCCGACCCCATAAAGTATATATATTCTTGATCAGCATCAATAGCCGAGTCGATATAGCCATGTCTATCCGTCTGTCTTGTTTTTCACTCATTGCTCGAAGGCTATTAAAGCTAGAGCAGTCAAATTTTTGTTTCAGACTGATGTGATATCCAACTCCTAGAAAAGTGTTTCAAAATTTCGCCCCGCCCACTGCCGCCCCCACAAAGGGCATCTGTGGCGTCCACAATTTTGAATATAACATACAACTAAAAATGCAGTATCATAGAGAAAGACCATATCTATCAGGTGCCCAAATCTGAATATGATCGAATCATTAATATAGCCACAATAGAGAAAAACATACAAAAAACTTCGCTCCCTCTCGCTCGCACTAACACAAAAACGAGTCGATTTGGTTTTTTGTATTTTGTGTCGCCTAGATCTCAGAGACTATAAGAGCTAGAGCAACCAAACTTACTGTCCACACTCCTGTGATACCAAACCGAAACAAGTGTATTTCAAAATTTCGCCCCGCCCGCTTCCGCCCACCCAAAAGATGCAAATCCACAATTTTGAAGATAGGAAAAAACGAAAAATGCAGTATTGTATCCACCAGATTCCCGAATTTGGTTCAGATCGGATTATTATTGTAGCCACAATGATCAAATGAATTTTCAGCAGCGGGAATACCCCGCGCCCTTTCAGTGTTTCCCCGCGCCCGATTCCTGCGTAAGTCATTTACGGGGTTGATTGTCGCTACAGATTCTCCCTCTCGCTCACACACAGCTCATACATTCTGCCTCGTGCAGTGTACGTGTGTTGTTGTGAGAAAAGATGTAGATGATGTAGGTGTAGATGACAATGTAGCAAAAAAAAATGTAAAATGTAAAAACTGATACAACATTTGAAAATTCCACATAAATCAAGCAATCAATCAAATCGAGCAATCGACCTTAGGAATCGTTCACATGGTTGACTTGAGACAGGGACATTTCTAGTCATGTCGTGACATTGGCACAAGGTTATTAGACTCGATTACCTAAGACCAATCAGCACCTGTCAAATTTAAATCACTAAGAACTATCATATGGTCTTTATCTGATAGCGAGGAAGAAATAGTTTTTAAAGCGGATAGGAAGGTGGAATGTACGAGCAAGTAGTGAAAATAGAACGAGAAAGGACGTATTGCGTCGCTGTTGCCGCGACTCAACTTTTTATACCCGTACTCAGTCTGTACACATGTGAATTATGTGGAATTTTCAAATGTTGTATCAGTTTTTACATTTTACATTTTTTTGCTGCATCTGTCATCTACATCTACATCAGTTCTCACAACAACACACGTTGACTGCACGAGGCAGAATGTGTGAGCGTGAGTGTGAGAGAATCAGTAGCAGCTATAACCCTCAAAAACACTCAAAATTCATTTTATCATTGTGGCTACAATAATGATCCGATCTAAACCAAATTCGGGAAAATATCTAATTTTCATTCTCTAAACTACATTTTTTCGTTTTTCTATCTTCAAAATTGTGGACTTTCGTCTTTTGTGTGGTCGAAAGGGGGCGGAGCGAAAGTTTGAAATACACTTGTCTTGATTTGGTATCGCAGGAGTGTGGACAGAAAGTTTGGTTGCTCTAGCACTTATAGTCTCTGAGATCCAGGCGACACAAAATACAAAAACCCAAATCGACTCATTTTTGTGTGAGTGCGAACGAGAGGGAGCGAAGTTTTTTCGTATGGTTTTCTCTATTGTGGCTATATTAATGATCCGATCCGATTCAGATTTGGGCACCTGATAGATATGGCCTTTCTCTATGATACTGCATTTTTAGTTTTATGTTATATTCAAAATTGTTGACGCCACAGATGCCCTTTGTGGGGGCGGCAGTGGGCGGGGCGAAATTTTAAAACATTTTTCTAGGAGTGAGATATCACATCAGACTGGATAAAAAATTTGGTTGCTCTAGCTCTTATAGCCTTCGAGCAATGGGCGACAAACAAGACGGACAGACAGCAAATACCACAAATACAATATACCCTTTAACTCTTCGAGTACGGGTATAAAAACCTGGAAGAATCAGTTTTATGTACAAGAATTCCAGGTCTTGTTGAAAATAACCTATGAAATGTTTCGACGTGAAGTTAGAGTCCACTGCAATGAGGACCTCTCCTCCACGTCGAGACGAACGGTCATTTCTAAAGATTGTGTACCGCCAAAACTTCGGAACTAAGGATGCCCGGCTTTTACCAGGTTTCAATAAGCACAATAACGTCGAACGAAAGTGTGAGACTCTCCAGAAAAAGAGTGCGGAGCTTACTACGTTAGCCTCTAGCATTCTGGTAGATAACTAATAGAGAGGAAGTTAGTTTTTTGGAGGGGTAGAAGTGAAGCGGAAAGATGAGGACGGAGCACTGTCCTGATTACTGGAGAGAGTTATGGGGCGCCTATTCTTCTTCTTAGCCTTGTTCTTTTTCACAACCAAGTGATCCCGCCAAAAATTGGAACAACAAACGGTGTGAAAATTAGCAGGGGAGACGCCTAACTTAAAAAAAGCCATCTTCCTTGCATAAAATTAATTAAACTTATCCACCTTTAAGCTATCGGTTTTTTTTTGCTTTGGATAAAAGCAGTTACATAATTAGATCACTTGCCGCTTTGGTGGGGCACCCACGGGTGGTTGTGGCAACACAGGTCCGGTACCTGTGATGGCCATATCCGGTGGTCCGGGATGTACATCAAATGGTGGGTTCGAAATGGGTCGGATAGCTGCGGAGTTAGATGCAGAACTCGTACTCTACAGACGTTTCTTGCTGCATGCTTTTCTAGGTGATGTATTCGGCTCCCGAATCTGCATCACCAGCAGCGATCTTTGTCATTGCTACACTGACGGAGTGTTCGGAGTAAGTTTTTTGGTTGCCGCCGGCCGGGAGGCAGTTGGCACTTGCAAGTCCCGAGGAGTTGACTTCTTGCGCCGCGGCCTCTCAGTCAGCGATTGTAAACTTCTGAACTTAGCATCAATGTGTATTCAAAACAAACAGCAATCAGACCACAATGCAAGGCAAATGCTTAAAGCTTCGAGAGTGAGTGAGAAAGAACAATTATTTGGGTTTGTGTGACAGAGAAAGAGAGCGATAAACGGCAATTCGGAAGACAAAAGACCGGCTTAATGTAGGGTGGAGGGTGTAATATCGAAAAGCAAAAACAGAAACACACGATTAAGCGACACAAAATGAATTAAATAAGTAAAGTTTTTATCCAATTATTAGGCATCTACCCGCGGTTGAGGACAGCCATTTAGTTAAAGAATAAATTATTATATAATTTATAATTAAATTAATTATAAAAAAACCCGATTTTTGTAAAAAATAGAGGAAAAATGCGGAACGCAAAAAAAAAAAATAGACGTCTGGTCTAATACTCTGCCTCGTGCAGTTTATGCGGAGAACGAAACAGCGTGTTGTTGTGAGAAGTGAAGTGAGAAATGTATACGACAGATGTAGAAAAAAAATGTTAAATGTAAAAACTGGTAAAATATTTAAAAATTCCACATAAAACAGAAGCTTGCATATAAACTGACTAAGTATGGGTATAGAAGTAGTGTTGCTGTTAGTGCGCTCACAACGTTCCTTCTCGTTTTTTAATACGATCACGATCCGCGCTTAATGATCGATGAATTTATGCATCAAAATCACTTGTCATGAGGGCTTACCAGAACTATGGTAGGAAATCCATAATACTCGTAACCTTAAGTTAATACAATACCTAACTTTTGATACCATAAGTATAGATTACCAATTTCGCAGGGATTTAAAAATTATGAGAACAACGAAAACGAAAGGGGAACGTTGTGAATTCTACTTTTAAGCCCATACTCAGTCAGTTTATATGTGACCTTATATATACATATATATATATATATGTACATATATGTGAAATTTTTTAAATATTCTATCTGTTTGCATTTTTTTCCTTCATCTATTATCTCCCTCGACAGAACGGCATAGGCGGCATCAGCCATGATCTGGGGCTTGCGGATTCCACTGACCGGATTCGGGACCAGTCAATATTTCAATGGCAGCAGTCAGAATAGCAGTACGCGGCCAGAGAGCGTTGACGGCAATGCCATCATCTTTGAACTCCTCCGCCATTCCCAGCACACACATTGACATGCCGTACTTGGCCATCGTGTAAGCCACATGTAGGCCAAACCACTTTGGCACTAACCGGTGGCGAGATTTTAAGTATGTGGGCGTGGTTGCTCTTCTTCAAGTACGGCAGACACTCCTTGGACACCAGGAAGGTTCCGCTGGTGTTAATGTTGTGCATTAGGTCGTACCGCTTCATATCTGTGTTGGGTGTGTTGGTCAGGGAGATCGCACTAGCATTGTTGACGACAATGTCGATGCCCCCGAATTTGGCCACTGCCTTCTGAATGGCGGTCCGAACCTGCACCTCTTCACGCACATCGACAATGCAGGGGTGGGCTCGTCCGCCGGCTTTCTCGACCTCATCGGTCGCTGAGTAAGTGGTACCTTTGGATGGGGCTCGGCTGTCTTGGCCGCCACCACAATGCTGGCACCATCCCGCGCCGCCTTGAGGGCAATCTCCTTGCCGATTCCTCTCGAGGCACCCGTAATGAGGAGGGTGCGTCCCGCTAGCTTTCCCGTGTTGATCATGTTGTGTGTGTGCCAAAGTTTGAACCGTTCGCTTCGAAAAGTAAATACACTGTCACCGTTTCACGTTTAAAAGCCAGACAGAAAGTCCAAAGTCTACATCTACATGTAGGTACACTGCAGTGTGTGTGAGCAGTGTGTGGCTACAATTATGATCCGATCTGGTAATTTTCTACGATACTGCTTTTTCCGTTTTCTTGCATCTTTAAAATTGTGGACGCCAAAGTGGTTCGTCCTTTGTGGGGGCGAGACGAAGTTTTGAAATACACTTGTAACAGTGTAATATATCACATGACTCTGATAACAGAATTTGGTTACTCTAATTCTTATACTATAGTTTCTAAAAACTAGGCGCTCGTCAAGACGGACACACCGAAATTTTTATATGGACTCTGCTATTGATTCTGATCAATAGTATATATTACTTTATGAGTTTGGAATTGTTTCCTTTTGTGCGTTACACACATCTACCTTAGTAAAATGGCTATATGTGTAAAAAAAGTTTTGTATGTTTCACATAGAAAATGGTTATATGGGCAAAACATATTTTTTATCGGAAAAAAAATTCCAGGGGAAAAGTATTTTAAAAAATTAACTCTTTTAATAATTAATGTAGTTGCCCTTATGCTCCTGAAGTTTCTGCAGCCTGCGGGGCATTGATCCTGCCAAGTATTGTAGAGTTGATAACTCAATCTTTGCCCATTCTGAAATTATAGCTTTTTTCAAATCTTTTAAGCTATCGTACGACCTTGTACAGGCATAAACTTTTGCAAATTGGAGACTTTCCTTTAGCACTAAAGGCAGCCCATATCATAAGCGATCCACCGCCATGGTCCCGCTTGTGACAAGTTGCCCCTGGATGACGCGGATCGCTGCAATATTTATGATGGCCATCTAAACCGTCTAAATTGAATTTTTTTTCATCACTAAAAATTATATTTTCGAATTTTACGTCCCAGAACTTGTTTGCGCCATGCGCGCATCTTTATGCCGTTTAGTTAAACGGGGTTTCCCAACTTTGTTTTCGTATGTGAGGTTCAAATTTTTGTGCAAAATTTGGCTCACACGTTGCCTGGTGATTTTTTCAAATTTTTGTGCAAAATTTGGCTCACACGTTGCCTGGTGATTTTTAATCCGAGTTCTGTTTTGATTTTGTTGCAGCTCATCATGTCTTCAGTTTCTAACTGACGCATGTGCCGTTTTGTCAGGTTGCTGATTGTTGGTACTGGACCAAGGCGACGGATATTTTTCTTCCTCAGACAATTCAGTACCACGAGGCATTTTCAACTAAAATTGCAATTTTATGTAATATTTGCGCTGGTTTGATGCAAAATTGAGTGCTTACGTACTAAATCAATCTGCTTGTCACTTTTACTTAAAAGATGCTAACACAGGCACTCTTAAAACATGAATAAACATGAACGCACCATTTTCTACGTAGAGCTCGACTTTGATCTCTTAATTAAGCTAACGGTACCACGAATGTAGTTCAAAGAAGACGAGAGTTTACAGTAACAGCGCACAAAAATAAGAAATAAGAACTGCGTATTCAAAACAAACAAGCAGCTATTACTTTTAAAGATAAATGGAACACAAATTTTGCACATATAGCCATTTTACTAAGGTACTTCGACCAAAAATATATTATACCCCTTAACTCTTAGAGTACGGGTGTAAAAATTGGAATGTTGGAAAGGCTCGAAGAGTAAAAGGGTATATTGTATTTGTGGTAAAAGTAGATGTGTGTAACACAGAGAAGGTAGCGTTTCCGACTCCATAAAGTATATACATACATATATCAATGATCAGCATCAATAGCAGAGTCGATATAGCCATGTCTGTCGCCCACTGCTCGGAGACTAAAGAAACCAAATTTTTTTTACAGACTGATGTGATATCTCACTCCTACAAGTGTATTTCAAAATTTCGCCACGCCCCCTTTACCATAACAAAGGGCGCACATCTATGCCGTCCCCAATTTTAAAGATAATAGAAAACTAAATAGAGAAATCCCATATCTATCATTGGTCCGAATATAAATCGGATTGGAGCATTAGTATAGCCACAATGGAGAAAACCACTTGGAGAAGAATCGTTTCCTCTCGCTCTCTCTCACACACCAACGCGACTGCTTTGCCCTGAGACCAAACTTTCTGTCCAAGCTCCTGTGATACCACTTCAACAAAAGTGTATTCCAAAATTTCGCACCGCCCCCCACAAAAGACGAAACTCCACAATTTTGAAGAAAGAATAAAATCGGAAAATGCAGTATCGTACAGAATGCCTATATCTACCAGATTGCCGAATCTGGTCAGATCGGTCAGATCATTATTGTAGCCACAATAATTAAATGAATTTTCAGCAGCTAGCTCCCAACCCTGATAGCCGACACTGATTCTCTCTCTCGCTCACACACTGCTCACACGCTCTATCTCGTGCAGTATACGCGTGTTTTTGTGAGAATTAATGTTGATGTAGATGGCAGATGCAGCAAAAAAATGTAAAATGTAGAAACAGAAAAAAAAAATTTTTTAGTTCCACATAAATCACATGTGTACTGACTGAGTACGGGTATACGGGTTCGTTCTCGTTTAAACTGTATCCCGTTATCCCGTTAAAAGATCCTTTTAAAAGCAGTTTTTCAACTGATTTCAATATGATTTTAAAGTATTTTTAAGTATAACTACATAAACATTTTTGCTCAATACTCCAACGTCAAACTATAAGGTACTAGCTAGGTCTATGGGGATCCCAATGCAATTTTTTATACCCGTACTCAAAGAAGGAGTATATTGTATTTGTGGTTAAAGTGGATGTGTGTCTGGCAGAGAAGGAAAGGTTTCCGACCCCATAAAGTATATACAAATGTATATATATTTACAAACATACTTCAAACCGTGTAGACGACGAACGCGCAATTGCGTAAATGCACGGTGCACAATGAATTACAAAACCGAGTATGGCACGAAGTCGTACGGGCTTCGGGCTTAAGCTAAAAGCCCGGACAGGCCCTAAAAGCCCCAATAGAACGATATCGATGCTGTTATAATACATGCCATACATGTATTTTTGTTTTTTTTATTTTCATGTGTGATGTTTAAAAGAACTTTGATCAATAAGTGTGCTAGAGCGAGAAACAACAGTTTAGGTATGGGTACTTTCTGCTGGTCTGTATCTAGTTTCGTCCTCAACATTTGTTCTTGATAGAAAGGTACAACAAGGAAACGGTAAAGAAAAAAGAAAAATTGTCATATATAATTTAATGGATTTAATCGCTGTTGGCAGTACCGGCCCGTGTCCTATGTTTAATGTTTACCCTATGTTTACCGGGCCGGGCCTTAAAAAAGAGGCCCGCGCCCATCTCTACACCAAATTTTGATTATAGACTCATGTGATATAACACTGTTAAAGGTGGATTTAAAAACTTTACTTCGCTCCTTTCCGCCCCCACGTCCACAACTTTCTTTCATCAAAATATTCAATAGCTGAAATAAGTTTACTGATGGTGACTTATTAAAATTAATTTGTTGTTAATCATTTTTATTTTTTACATTTTACCATTTAACATTTACACCCAGCTCTACTATTTCTCTGAACAGCAGCTTTTATGGGTATTTCTCTTAGCTCATGTAAAACAAAAAGATGAAAATGAATTGGTGGAAAGGTATCACATGTTAAATTTATAATACTGCAAGTGCCTTAAAAACAGTCCTGAAAAAGGTCAGGTCCGGCACTAATACTTGCATCACCAAAGCTGTTTATATGATCCTATCTGCGTAACAGAAGAAGACCGAGTTTTGTCACAACCGCGCTAAGAAAACACAAAAAGAATCGCTATAGCATGTATTAGAAAATCAACGTTGGACCACCATAAAAAATTGTCTGTAAAATCCAATTAGTTACAAAAGAGATATAAAATTATTTTCTGGGGTAAAATTTACCATTAAACGTTTTCTATCGATAAAAAAATAAATACAATTTAATAATTTTACATAGAACTAGAAGGAACGCGCTAAGTCGCCATTAACGAGACACTACTTTTATGCCCGCACTCAGTCAGTAAACATGTGATTTATGTGGAGTTTTTAAATATTTTAGCAGTTGTTACATTACATTTTTTCACAACAATACGCGTAAACTGCACGAGGCAGAGTGTGTGAGCGAGTGCTGATCAGTAGTGCCTGGAGAGAGTGGGGCCTAGTTGCTGAAAATTAGTTTAATCATTAATAATAATCATAATAATGATCCGATCTAAACCAGATTCGGCAATCTGGTAGATATAGGCTTTCTGTACAAAACTGCATTTTCCGATTTTATTCATTCTTCAAAATTGTGGACTTTCGTCGTTTGCGGGGGCGGCACGAAATTTTGAAATACATAGAAGTGGTATTACAGGGTTTTAGACATAAAGTTTGGTTTATCTAGCTCTTATAGTCTCTGAAATCCAGGCGCTCATCTAGACGAATGGGCAAAGCAGACGCGTTGGTGTATAATAGAGTCGAGAAGGAACAATGCCTCTCCAAATGGTTTTCTTCATTGTGACTAAACATTTGGTTGCTCTAGCTCCTATGGTCTCCGAGAACTGGGCGACAAACAAGACGGACAGGCTCGGCCATTGATGCTGATCAATACCATATATACTTCATGAGGTCGGAAATGATTCCTTCTCTGTGTTACACACATCCACTTTTACCACAAATACATTTTACCCTTTACTCTTCGAATACGGGTATGAAAATATGCACTGGCAACCAAGTCTTAATTTATTGTAAAGTTTCTAGCATGTAGCACCATGAATACGTGCAGACACAATAAGTGAAAATTTTCTTTTTAAATAAAGATATCTTATTTTGTTCAGAAAGTATTAATTATCAAGTTGAAATGGCCGAATGACCCACTGTGCGTAGTAAAATTTAAAAAAAATGTTTAGGTCGTTACCAATTTTTAATCAATTTAAAATATAAATAGAAGTGAGTGAACCAATATTTATTTCGACAAGCTATACTGAATACATATTCATTTAAGACTTTAGTTTCAGCCCTAAATGGCATCTTTTCTGTATTTTATTTTGAACTACAGGTAATAGAGAAATTATCGTTGCATTTTATTTTATAACATTTTCAGTGCTTTCACATCGAGTCGCGGAGATGGAATGACATTGCTTATAACTTTCTAATTGGTTGTGATGGCAACATCTACGAGGGACGTGGCTGGCATACGGTTGGGGCGCACACATTGGGATACAACAGGAAGGCACTGGGCATCAGTTTTATCGGTTGCTTCATGCGAGAATTACCCACGCAGGATGCTTTGAACATGTGCCGTAATCTTTTGGCCCGCGGTGTGGAGGATGGCCACATTGCGCCCGATTATCGACTTATCTGTCACTGCCAATGCAACTCAACGGAAAGTCCAGGCCGGCGGTTGTATGAGGAGATACAAGCCTGGCCACATTTCTACAATATTGAGGAGAAACAGTAGATTCCTGCATATAAAGATCTGTTACTTCTCTTCCGATACCCTTTGATCGTTTCGGAAAAATATTCTTTTAATATTTTGTAGTGAATAAATTCTATATTGAAACATCAGTTTTTTTAAAATAGTTTAATTCAACACATTCAGTTTGATGTAAGGACTAAAATTTAATTATGGAATCCCCACATCTTTCACAAATCAGAACTTCTGATAATATCGTCCCTGGGGACCAGACGTCTAGGACTCCGACTGGGCTTGGCGCGCTGTACAAAAAGAAAAACTATTTTTATTAAAATGTAAACAGACTACATAAAATCCATATTAAGTAGCAGTTATCTAACTCTTTTATGGCAGGGTCATAATTCTATCCATTACATGGGTAAGGATTTCGTTACTTCGATTATTGTGTTAGATACTAGACATCTGCATGAGTCCACTCCCAACATACGCTTTTTGAATGCATTCGAATTGAATTGGAATGAGTTGAGTGGTATGCAAGAAATGAAACGACATTGTATGAGTATGAGTACGCGCTGTGCTTCATAGCTTGAGACGTTGAACGAAATAAGTGAGAACGAATGAAGCGAAAAGGGAAATGAAAACTTTGGCAATGCGTCGTGTACTTGAGTAATTCGAGTTGTTGCGTACGAATTCGGCCCATGCGCACGCACACATGGACACCTTTTAATAAAAATAAGCCGACAAGTCTGTATGCATGTACGTAGTCTGTGTATGTATTTGTAGTCCGAGTTTTTGTTTTTGTTTTGCAACTCGAATCATTCGAATGAAGCGTCTCAGTTTTCTGTGTTCTCACTTCATTCGATTCGTTTCGTTTTCTCTATTCTTTGTGCGACAGAGTTGTTCGTACTTCACTCCCATTCACTCACTCCAGTTTGGCTTTGCATTCAATTCACTCAATTCATTTTGAGCATTGTGCATTCGAATATGGTTTTTTGCTACTCATGCAGACCTCTATTAGATACTCAAAAGGAATGTGAGCAGGTATTTTAGATTTTCAATTTCGCACAATCAGTCTGAAATATGGTGTTAGTAAGATGGCTTACAAAATGAATAGAACGAAATATTTATTTGGGGTTCAGGGTGTTGACTCGCACCTGTCTCGAGACCCAATATTGGTTGAACTTATTTAGGCCTTTTCGTCTGTAATAATACATAATAATAAAACAAAATGTGTCAGATCGAAACGAAATCAGCATGACGCTTGATTGACTGTCCTTCTGATATAACCCGTCTATTGGGTTGTGCTTCGCGACAAATATTTTGTCAGACTCCAGCAAATGAAACTTTTGCTGAATAACTTTACATTATGTAATGTTTATGCTCTAGTAGCCGTTTTAGGCGGTCCCGTCAAAATCTGAAATTGCAGTCTGAGAATAAGGAATAATACTTACGAGCTGGCCTACCATTGGCCCATGGAGTAAATTTCACATGGCTTGCATTACGCTTGGCAGCATCTGCCCGCAACTCCGTGCGCAAGGCTTCGCGGAGAACCTTGGCTGCAATGTTCGAATATTGGATATAGCTGTAATTGGAAAAATATTAAAAAATTACGTAATATTTATATTTAAATATTATGCATTATATTGAAAAGCCTCTGCTTTGTAGCATGCAACTTCAAAATCCTTACGTAATTCCAGCAGCTCTCCAAGCGTTAGTCATTTTGATTAATTTGTTATGCAAAAGATTTTCGTCTTGAAGAAAAAAATTTTAGCTAGAGCATGCGAACTAGGTACACTCAGAATAGGCTCGATTATTTACTATCGATATAATTTTACCATTCACCACGACGATTAAAAGTTTGAATGATATTGTCTATTCCTGTGAGAGTATGCAAAAGGGGATTTCAGGTGTCGTTTGATAGTTGCTACTGCGCCGCTAACAAATTGATTTCAAATCCAAGTCAATAGTGCTATGACAAGACTTTTCCAATTTTGTTGCGAAGAGAGAGATAGCATGAGAGACAAAATGCATAATTATTGTTGGTAGCCGCCTTTAGACACGTCAATGGGTCTCAGTCGAACAAATAGGAACTAATCAAGGCCAAATAATATTTTCCACCAAAGACTGCCCCAAAGCATATTGAACATATTGTGTTAATACTTCCCCAGCGCTGCTCCCAGCTCAACTGGAAAGCCAGCTTGACGCACATACTTCTCTCGCTCTGACCGCAGGCATTTCCCATAGGCTATCACCATATTTCCAGATTATAAGGTAGCAAATTTTGATTTCATAGCACCTTGGGCGAAGTGTGGTGGAATAGATGGGATGGTATTAATATTGTTTAAACTATCGACCAAATCGCAAAAAAAAAAAAACATCGACTGTCATTGTCATCGATGACTCGATAGTTCGTCACTAATATCGAACAACAAAAATAAACAAAAATAAATTTGTACATACATAAAACTGCAAATTCTGTGCCGAAGAAGAGTTAACCTAACATATTTATAAAATTGCATGACCTTGTAGCTGTGCCGACTGCTGTTGGGACATGTCTTCTAGCAGACCGCAGATATTAATAATAGAGCCCTATTATGGTGGAAGCCATAAGCAGCTAATAGATACGTTGGTCGAGTGTAAGTCTTATACATTTATCAAACAGCTATTATCTGATTTTTATCATAACCTCCGCAGACCTGAATCTAACCGACTATGAGCTTTTTAGTCTCCCAGCAAATAAGTGGCACTGGCGAGCCCGCACTTCTGCACTTTACGTTTCACAGCTTATTCCAACCGAGCACAATTACAAAGTGCTCTTCACGAGCTCAGTGCTTAGTTTGGCTGAGCTATTAGGTGTACGTCCCGACTTGGTCAAATGTCGAAAAATTCTCTACTTTCACGAAAACCAGCTCGTTTATCCAGTGCGCGAAGTAAAGAAACGCGATTGCCAGTACGGATTAAACGAGATACTCTCTTGGTAAACTTTTCGAGGATGTGCAATGCAGTAAATAAATATACTGTTCCCATATTTCAGTTTGGCCGCAAACATCGTACTTTTCAATTCAAACTTCAATCGCACATCATTTCTGGACAACGTGCAGCCCTTTCTTAATATTCAGCCGGATTTCAGGCCGAAGCACATTCGTGACCAAATAGAAAATAAGTGTGAGGTGCTTTACTTTCCCATTAAATTTCATGCATTCCCCAAAAGGCGTCGCATCTCAGATGTGGATATGGAAGTTAATGAAGATGCTATCCTGGAACAAGAGTGCTTGCATTTGATTTGGCCACATCGTTGGGAGCACGACAAAAACCCAAATCTGTTGGTTGCGGTGCTACTAGAGTTAAACAAGCGGCAGGTAAATTTCAAGGTTAGCATCTGTGGCGAGAGGTTTCAGGAAGAGCCACAGGCGTTTGAGCGTATACAGGAAAAACTGGGAACCAAGCTTATTAACTATGGGCACCTATCGCGCGAAAAGTACATAAAAACGTTGCTTACTGGAGACATCGTCATATCGACGGCAAGCCATGAGTTCTATGGTGTGTCAATGCTAGAAGCTACATACTGCGGATGCTACCCTATTGCCCCTAATAAGTTGGTGTACCCAGAAATTTATCCAAAAGATAACCTGTACAATACGCCCAACTCTCTTATAAAAATGCTTTTCAATTGGTGCAGCAATCCGGGACCTTTTCGTAGGCACCGCGATAAATTCTTCGAGTCATTCACATTTGATAAGTACTCTGCAAAGTACTTAGTGCCCAGATATCTCGATAAAATGCGGATTGAAATTTAATTGATAACTGAGTAAAAGCTAACTCAAATTGAACCATTTAACATACACATATTATTTTAATAATAAGTACACCCCATTGCGTCAGCTTTAAACTAACAAAACTGTTTTATCCAATATTTTAAACTTCAAACTTGTTCCCACTTATTCTTTGAGTATTTCTTTTCCATAAAATAAACTGAATTGTAGTAGAAGATAATGGTATGAAAGAATATAGATCCTCTTTTACTTCAGAGTCAATATCAGGCTGGTCAAAATAATAGGTACAGTATCAGTAATTCTTCAATATTAAGTGAAGTAAGTATTTAAGTATTTAAATGTAAATTTCATTAATTATAGTACAATTTTAACAAGTAACTTTTTTTTCTTACAAGAATGGTCCGAGAATCTCAGAGGAAGAAGCCCAATTTCCTCTTAGCCAAAAAAAAGGAAAATCAATTCGGTGCCAAATGAATAAACAGAGCTTTGAATTTTGTTAAAAATACTTCAAAGGGGAAACCTAGTCGGCAAACTCGCGGTTACAGTCAAAGAACAGAATGAACGCTAATAAACACAAATCCATATTGGAGAGTGCTATATTACCTTATACTAAAGAAATAATGCCATTACGTTAGGTATTTCAGCAAGAGATCGACCAAAACCCCACATCAAAGTTATTAACCAACTTTGTTAACGACCAAAAAATTTACGTTTTATATGGCCTAGTCAGTCTCCTGACTTAAATCCATTCAAAAACTTGTTACAAAAGGAACCAGAAGGAACGTCTAGAGTCGCCGTTAACGCGACAGTACTTTCATACCCGTGCTCAGTCTCTTCTCATGGGATTTATGTGAAGTTTTAAAATATTTTATCAGTTTTTACATTTACATTTTTTTGCTGCATCTGCCATCTGCCATCTACATCTTCAATACTTCTCACAACAACACGTCGTTTCGTTTTTCGCGTACACTGCACGAGGGGGCTAGCTGCTGAAAATTAATTTCATTATTGGGGCTATAATAATGACCCGATCTAAACCAGATTCGACAATCTGGTAGATATGTGCATTCTCTACGAAACTGTTTTTGTTTTTTTTTTATATTCAAAATTGTGGACTTTCATCTTTTGGGGGGCGAAATTTTGAAATGCACTTGTACTGAAGTGATATCACAGGATCTTGGACAGATTTTCTCCATTGTGGCTATACTAATGATCCGATACGATTTGGATTTGGGCATCTGATAGATATGGTGGGTTGGGTGGTCTTTTTCTATGATTCTGCATTTTTAGTTTTCTGTTATCTTCAAAAGTTTGGACGCCACAGATGTGCGCCCTTTGGAGGGCGGCAGTGGGCGAGGCGAAATTTTGAAAAACCCTTGAAAGAGTGAGATATCACATCAGTCTAGAAAAAAAATGTGTTTGCTGCAGCTCTTTTAGTCTCCAAGCACTGGGCGAGAAACAAGACGGACAGACAGACGTGGCTATATCGACTTGGCTATTGATGCTGATCAAGAATATATACATATACTTTATGGGGTCGAAAACACTGCCTTCTCTATGTTACACACATCCACTTTTACCACAAATATACATAGTACAATATACCCTTTTAATCTTCAAGTACGGGTAAAATAAAAGAGCTTTATGTTAGTTCAAGGCTGACGTAGATGTGTGAACCTATTATGCTCATGTGTGTATACATTTTAATTGTTATACACACATTATTCTTAAGTTTGTAGATCTATGTATGTACATATATTATTAAATCTGTATTTCGTTATCAAACTTGATCAAACAGATTGAAAATTGACTTCCCATCAAGGCGATATATGTAAGTATAATTATTTATTTTTCTGCTGCTACCTACATAGCAGGAAACTTAATTCTTATACATAAGCCTACAGTGTACAAATAAATATTTGTATGTACATATTTTATACAAATAACTCGGCAATTTTTGAACAAAGAATAGGGAACATTTCCAAACACACATGAAGTTTAATCTGGTGTGTTTCTGAGAGTTTTGAAGCAAGTACACTTAAACAAGAATCACTCAAACATTTCCAATATTTAATATTCAATAACATACACGATTCCATATCAAATTTGATTTCCATATTAGTCATATTCGAAGTTTTCAGATTTTGCAATCGTGTACGTACGAGGTTAAAATAGGGAAAGGAGCAAGTTTATAACCGTGTTAAAAGGGTTCGTGTAAAGCGAGGGTTAGGTGTACATATGTATACATACATACATATATTATTGATCAGCATGTACTGACGGAGTCGATATAGCCATGTCTGTTGTCCGTTGTTGTTAGTTTGGAGTGGCTACGTCACCCCTTCCTCCCTCTTGCTCATTCTTTTTGTCTCTCTCTTACTCTTCTTTGTTCAGTGTGCGCCCTCTAGCGGAGAAGAGTGAGTTAGAATGGCTGGTATTGGGATAAGATGAAAGGGACAGATGTAACAAGAAATGGAAAAGCCAATTTGATAATGTTGATTAAACAGGTTCTTTAGGTTGAAAGATGGTAAACGAAGTGCGAGAACTACTATTAGTACAAAACTAGCGTTTGTAGTTCCTCTTTTTCAGTGTATTTTTTTCCAAATCTCATGACAACTGTGATACAGAGAGCAAGAGCGTGTCAGGGGAAACCGAAACGGAAACTTGTTTTCTTCATTCTGACATTCTTTATTATACTGCCCCTTCGGTATTTTCGTATCTTCGAAATTTTGGATTTTGGTCGATTTTTATTGTCATACTCGCAGACTTATGTATAAATAAAGTATAAATATTCATAATCAAAATCTTTGGCGTCCACGATTTCGAAGATACAAGAAAACGGGAAAGCAGTATAGCAGAAAACGACCAATCTACCAGATTGGGTAATTATAATAGCAAAAAAAAATATGTTAATTTTCAGTTGCTAACCCACCCTATACGAACTCTGCAGCCACTACTTATTCTCCCTCTCGCGCACACACTGCTCACCCACTCTGAAGTGTACGTGCGAACTCTGGCAGAGGAGATGTAAAAGCTACATGAAGATGAAAGATGTAGCAAAAATATGTAAACAGATAAAATATTTAAAAAATTGCACATATATTTATGTATATCGGGTTTCAAAGTAGAGTCGCGGTCACTAAAGCGACTCACAACGTTCCCTCTCGATAATACTATGTGTCGGGTTTCCCAGCCCGATGTTTAGTCATAAAATCTTTATGTAATAGCTAGTGGAGCAGCCTAACGTAAATGTACCTATGTTTGCTAATTCGATTGCACACTGCATTGTAAATATTGTAATTGCTTATGCTTACGCTTATGCTCGTTTCGCTACTACAGCTGCAGCATCTATGCTGTTCTCCAGCACTCTCTCTCTCTCTATCTATCGCTCGCACTCGGCTCAGCAGCAGCCCGAGCTTCTTTCGTTCTCTCTATCACTTGCATTGGGGCACGGACAATTCGGTCCGCCTGCCCTCTGTTAGTCTGGATTTAATTATCATAGCTTTCGGTTTATGTTATACCCCAACTACGCACGCGTACTGCCGCTACCTCATATAATTAATAAAATTGTATTTCCAATTGAATATTCTCGGCTCTTTATTTAAAACCTTAAAATTACAATAGTTATTAAAAACGCTTAATAGCTTAACACTACATATGTATTGAGAAGAAGTAGATTGCCAAACTGTATGATGCTTAGCAGAGAATATAAACTTACAAATAAAAAACGAGAAGGGACGTGTTGTGTCGCTGTTAAAGCGACGCTACTTTTATACCCGTACTCAGTCAGTACACATGTAATTTACATACATATGTGGAATTTTAAAATATTTTGATTTATGTGTAATTTTAAAATATTTTAACATTTTTTACATTTTAGAATTAACATTTTTTTATGAATCTGTGATCTACATCATCACTTCACAACAACAACTGAAGGGTGGTCGGCTAGCTGCTGAAAATTAATTTCATCATTGTGGCTACAATAATGATCCGATCTGAACCAGAGTCGGTATTCTGGTGGATATGGTCATTCTCTACGATACTGCATTATTGTGGATTTTCGTTTTGTGGGGTGGGGTGTGTGTGTGTGTGTGTGTGTGTGTGTTGTGGTGAAATCTTGAAATAAACTTGCACTGAAGTGATATCACAGGAGTCTGGATGAAAAGTTTGGTTGCTCTAGCTCTTAAAGTCTCTGAGATCCAAGCGCTCATTTGTACGGAAGAGCACAGCCGACGCGTTGGTGTGAGAGTGCGAGCGAGAAGGATCGATGACTTTTGAAATGGTTTTCTCCATTGTGTTACTCACATCCAATTTTGCCACAAATACAATATACCCTTTTACTCTTCGAGTACGGGTATAGCAATGAACAATAAACAGCTAACTAGAAGTGATTTTCTGTAATTTTAGGTGGAGAACTGTACTTCACTTTAACATGCGCTCGATACTGTTCATCATTTTCGTGGTACTCTCTATAACACTGGGAACAGAAAAGTTCGCCATCGCATCCACGGCAACGGAAGACGGCATCCTCATCACAAATATTACACCAAGGCAGCTCCTCAGTAATGCTGTTTTTGGTCAGCTCGTTCTCGACGTCATCATTAAGGCTACTGTGCCCAATTAGTAAACTGGATTCTTCAACATGCTGTTCGATGATGTGTTAAAAATTTTAAATTTTATCAAAAAATAATGTAGAATGAATATGAACATACTAACCTTTTTAATAACATTATTTAAGACCTTTTCATCATCTTCGTTATCGCTGGGAGTATTTAAAGTTTTCGATATATCTGCATCCGCACCTGCTTCATCAACGATTGGGGCATCTCGCAGTGCACGCAAACGTCGTTCAATGTCGGAAATAGCATCGTTACGTTGGGTGTCAACTTTCTGGTCCAGCTGTGTTTCGTCCATGAACTGGTCGAGCAAATCTTTAATTTTGTCCTGGTCACTTCTTTGGTCTGTGGAAAGCAACAAATCCTTTTTGTAGTAGTTCTTCTGATGAGGAATGCCGCCTATGGCGGAGAGGCGCGTCCGAATTTCATCATCGGTTGCATCGACAACTTTAAGATTCTGCAATCGTTTTGCTATGGCCCTATCCAAATTTTCGTCAATATATTCCTTTGCAGACAGTGCTGCGGTGCTTGGAGTATTGCTTACGGGTGCCAGCACTGCTGCCACTTCCTCCGACGGTAAAACATTGCTGCAGTGAAATGTAGCATACAATTCGGATTTTATACGCATCTACTGTACCTACTTGAAAAATACGTCTGCATTGTCGAGTTCCAACCGTGTGTAGGTATTTAAGGGATTTGGTAGGCGCAGTTGGGTAACAAGTTCCCCGGGTAATGCATCACAGTCAACGACTTTATCATGATCGACGTTAATCTGCATTGTGGACAGTTTATCGTAGCAAATTAAACACACATTCAGCACCTTCCCTGCAAACCGTGGTACTGGCATTGGCCTCTTAAGACACTTTGAGCAGTAGGAGAAGCCACAGTTGGGACACCCATGCTAACAATACAACAACTATTAGTCAAGAGTATACAGAAAAATAGTCCACTCTTGCCTCCTTGCTGAATAATCCATATTTTCGACTGCAGCCGAAGCAGCTCATAATGGGAAGGAAACAAAAATGTAGTCAAAATTAAATTGTATCTTTAAAAAATTATAAACAAGGGGATTGCTTTTTATCGAAACTAATTCAGCTTTTACGATATTTTCTGCATCTACGGTATTCATGGTTAGAGGGATTTCTTTTAATGTATAACTGAATACATCCTTTAAAAACGCAGCTGTCAAAGGAACGATATCTAAAAGCCTATTTACACGGGGAGCGTTTCCAATCGAGATCGATATGCGTTCACATTGGCAGACGCATTTTGTTGCGTCTTGATAATAGCTAATTTGTGTTCTTGATGACGAGAAAGGTAGCTAAATATTTGGAAATCAACACAATTTTGGAAGACGAGGAAAATGGACGAAGGACAATTTATGCTTATATTAAATTACTTTTTTTCAAACATTTTTGCGACGCGTTTGTGGGAGTTATTTTTCACAGCACGGAACCCTCGATGTTCTCCTTCCCCGTTTCTAGCGGAAAGTTTATGGTCATTATTGTAAGATATTATCGTATTGTTGTGAAGAATTTCATTATTATTTAAATTTTCAATATCTACTACTAGTTAAAATCCTGAAAACCATTATTATTTACATAAAATCATGTAAGATAAAAATGGCCACACTGCCAATAAGAGACAAATGGACACACTAAGTATGATCGATAACCAGTCGAGAGCGTGAAAGAACGAAGCTTATGTAAGGGGAAGAGTGAACAGTTTTATACCCGTACTCGAAGAGTAAAAGAGTATATTGTATTTGTAGTAAAAGTGGATGTGTGTAACATAGAGAAGGAATCATTTCCGACCATATAAAGTATGTATATTCTTGATCAGCATCAATAGCCGAGTCGATAGACGGTCCATGTCTGTCCGTCTGTCTGTCTGTCTGTCCGTCTTGTTTGTCGCCTATTGCTCGGAAGCTATAAGAGATAGAGCAACCAATTTTGTTTCCAGACTGATGTGATATCTCACTCCTAGCAACGTTTTTCAAGATTTCGCTCCGTCCACTTCCGTAACCACAAAGTGCGCACATTTGTGGCCTCCACAATTTTAAAGATAACAGAAAACGAATGCAGAATCACAAAGAAATACCTTATCTATCAGGGGCCCAAATCTTAATCGGATAAAGAAAATAAACAAAACCATATCGAACGAGAAAGAACGTATGGAGTCGCTGTGAACGCGACTCTACTTTTATACCCGTACTCAGTCAGTCGATTTGCCTTTTCGTACAAATGAACGACTGGATCTCAGAGACTATAAGAGCTAGAGCAACCAAATTTTCAATACAAGTGTATTGAAAAATTTGGACACGCCCCCTTCCGCCCACACAAAAGACGAAAGTCCACAAATTTAAAAATAAAAAAAAAAAAAAAAATGCAGTATCGTAGAGAATGATCATATCTTCCAGATTGCCGAATATGGTTCAGATCAGATTATTGTTGTAGCCACTATGATGATGTTGTGAGAAGTGATGTAGATGACAGATGTAGGAAAAAATGTAAAATGTTAAATTCACTCTCGTGAATGAAGCCCTGGCAAACGAGCTAGGGTTGCATGGACCAAAGAAAAGCCTGACACTTCAATGGTTTGGAGAAAAGAGTTCAACCGAATTAGCCTGTCGATTAAACAGTAGAATATCTGATGAGCGTGGTGACAAGGTTTACGAACTAAATGGAGTAAGGACAATAAAAGATCTACGGCTGCCAAGCAGACCGTAAATATGTTTGAGCTAAGTTCAAAATATCCACGTATAAAAAAGATTCCAGTGAAAGGCTAAAAAAACGATGGACCTGAGATCCTGATCGGATTAGATCATCTACATTTGATAGCTCCAAAGCAAATGAGATCTATGGGATTTGTTGGGCCACCCATTGCATTGACCAATCTGGGCTGGGTTGTGTATGGAAAATGTCGCGATGAAAACGGACACTTGAACCATGTAAAGGGTGTACATCTTGTTAGGCATGATGACCAGCACAAGGACAAATTGGTGCGAGACTACATCACTAACTCGGAAATGAATGTGCGAATCGGAAAGCACCATGTTGAAGGTCGGCAAACTGAGAGATCGAATCGACGTATCGACGGCAAACGTATTGGTGATCGTTTTGAAACGGGACTACTATGGAAAGCGGATGACATCGTTTTACCCGATAGCAAGAAAATGGCCTTTAAGAGTACTACAAAAATACTGCAACCTGAAGGAATAATACGAAGAGAAGTCCCAGAGGGAATGGTTCCTGCCTAATTTCGGAGTTATTAATCCTAACAAGCCTGACAAATTAAGGACCGTTTTAGATGCGGCCGCCGAAGTCGACGGAGTGTCGTTAAATTCAATGCTCATGACTGGGCCAGACGAGTGTCAATCCTTAACCGACGTTCTGATGAGGTTCAGGCAGCAACGGATTGGGGTCTGCGCTGATATAGCAGAAATGTTCCACAAAGTCATAATACGAAACGAGGATCGCCGTGCTCAATGAACATATACTATGGAGGAAAAATCCAGGCGACGAGATGAAGGTGTACGAAATGCAGGTTATGACTTTTGGAGAAATATGTTCACCAGCTTCAGCTCAGTACGTGAAAAATATAAACGCACTCGAGTTCAAGGCATCGTATCCACACGCAGTGAGCGCCATAATAAAGAACCATTATGTTGACGATCTTGTGCATTGCTTTTCGTCAGAGAAGACGCCTGTAAAGGCCGTCCAATCCGTACAATCTCCGAAGGAGATTGTTGACATTCACAAGAGAGCAGGATTCGAATTGAAAAAGTTTGTATCCAACTCTAGTTTCTTCAACAGGATTTTTGGTAATGAGCAGGCAACCTAACTCGTAAGGGTTGATAGGGCGAATCTTCGCATTACCAAAAGGTTCTGGGAATGTACTGGTGTACACATATCGACGAATTTGGGATCTTGCTTTCGTTTAACAAAATTGACGCATCAATATTTTCAGAATCAAGAATACCGTCAACACGAGAAGTATTGCGAGTTGTCATATCTGTGTTTGACCCATTTGAAATTCTTGCTGAATATTCCCTGATCGCTTAACTGCTTCTTCAGTCAATATGGCAAAAGCGAACAGAGTGGGACCAGCCCAGTGAGGATGATAACCTGAGGCAATGGCATTGTCGGGTGCGAAGTCTTGACCAAATAAGCAAGATAAGAATACCCCGATGTTACGCCCAGGAGTTCTTTGACAAGCCACTCGAACTTCACATATTTTGCGACGCTAGTGTGTCGGCATACGCAGCAGTTGGCTACTGGCGTGTTCGCTGGGATGGAAGACTATATTTATAATGGGGAAGACCAAGTGTGCCCCAATGAAATTATCAACGGTACCCAGGCTCGAGCTGCAGGCGGCAGTGCTAGGAACTCGTCTGAGGAAATTTATTCTTGAAGGCCATGACGTCAGCCCGAAATGTATTCATATGTGGTCAGCTTCTAAGATTGTCTTAGCGCGGATCAAATCAGATCATTGAAAATACAACCCATACGTGGGACACAGAGTCGATGAGATACTGGAAGCAACAAGGTTGGAAAATTGGCATTGGGTGCCCACTAAGGATAATCCCGCAGATTTTGGCACAAAACTCAGAACGGGAACACGAGAATCCTCCTGGCTGACTGTCCCACGCTTCCTTCAAGAGGACGGAAACCTATGGAATTTAGGAGCTGCAGACATAGGTGAGACGAAACTGGAGATGCGCAGCAAGATTATGCTATCAGTTAAGGAGGTGTTCTCTGATGAATCTGTCAAGGTAGCGTTCAAGGAACTCGTGCAGAAGTTCTCATCATTCACGAAAGTGGTGCGAGTTGTTGCTTGGGTTAACAGTATGTGTAACCATAAGATCAAACGGAAGAGCTTTCTGGATGTAGTTGAAATTGAGGAGGTCGAGTTCATAGTGATCCGCAACGTACAGGACGTCGCATTTCACGATGATCGGATGACACTATTGACTGGGAAGTACGTCGAAAATGATAGCAAGCTGTGAAAATTATATCCGGTTATAGACGAACGGGGATTGATTCGTATGAATGGGCGTATTAATAATGCATATGCTGTTGGAGAAGAAACCAGGCGTCCAGTATTAATGCCCAAAGGGAATTACGTCACAACATTGGTCGTACAAAACTACCACGAGACATGGAAGCATCAGAATGAGAATACTAAATTAGCAGAAATACGCCGAAAGTATTACATTCCGCACTGCCGACAGGAGGTTCGCCGCGTATCTAGGAACTGTAGGACCGGGTCAGCTCCCTAAAGACAGACTATCTCCATACGTACGCTTTTAGTCGTTAGAGGAAGAATCACAGAGAAACGCTGGATGTGTATTTACACATACCTTACAACAAGATCATTTCATTTGGAGATCGCCAAAGATATGACGACAGATACGTGCCTTCAAGTATTGCATAACTTCATGGCACGACGTGGTAGATCTGTACGATTCCGATCGGATAACGGGACCAACCTGGTGGGAGCTGAGCGTGAATTAAAGGAAACATCTGGTTCTGGATCATGTGAAAATATCGAACGAGTTGGCAACCGAGAAGATCGAATGGCTATTTAATTGCCCGCTGAATCCCCATGCAGGTGGGTGCTGGGACCGATTGGTGCGAAGCGTGAAGAGCGCCATCGGACACGCATTATTTTTAAAAATACTGAAAGAGGACATACTATATAGCATTATGTGTAACGCTGAAAATATAGTCAATTCCCGACCGCTCACTCACATTGCTCTGGATGATCCCGCTGATGACCCGATAACCATTAAGCACTTTCTTCTGAGTTCAGCCAATTCTAGCCAAACACCACATACACAAGAAGAGAAGTACCAACCTACACGAAAGGATTGGCGTATAGCTCAGAAGATCTCACACTCATTTTGGAGCAAGTGGCTCAATGCGTACCAACCGGACTTATGCAGAAAGGACCAAGTGGTATCAACCGGTACCACCACTAACTAAAGGAGACGTTGTTCTTACCTGCGAAAAAAAATTGCCATAGATCTCAGTGGGTTAAGGGAATGATCTAAACAGTTACAACTGGACGCGATGGAGTTCTCAACCGCCCAACTTGTATGCTGTCAAAACTAGATGTATTGTGAATCACAAGCGCGGTTGATTCACGGTGGCGGGGATGATGTGAAGAATCTCATTATTATTTGTATTTTGAATATTTACTATTAGTCAAAATCCTGAATACCATTATTGTTAACATAGTTAGTGTAAGAGAAAAATGGCCACACTGCCAATAAGAGAAAAATGGCCATACTAAGTATGATCGATAACCAGTCGAGAGCGGGAAAGAACACGAAGCGTATGTAATACCCTCTGCACACTGAGCCCATCCCGGGGGAATGGTTGGAATTTTTGAAAGATGTGAAACACCGATTCACATTGGCACCATCCACCATCCATGAGAAACCATCCTTCCGGTGAAAATTTGTTTACGTTTGTAATTAAAATGAATTTAAATGACATTGCAATGGTTGTAAATGTGATTCAGCAGCAAAACATATTCTTGCACAAGCTAATCATGTTGCTGGACATGGATGATGATGATGAGGACAACTTTGACGAGGAGGAGATAATAGAATGGATATCTGTTTTGAAAACACTGAAGCCAGGAAGGTTGTGGTCATTTGTAAGCACTCACTACTACTAAATGACACCAAAGGATAGCCATCATAAAAACAATAGTGCCATTATATTGTGCTGTTGTATTTTGCACAATATGTTAAACATGCACAACAGCTCAATTAATGAAAGTTGGGAACTTATTTTAAGTGAGCAGAGAGAACAGTCCCATCGCAGCAATATTTCTGCTGATTATAATCATTCAGCAGAACATATACGATCTGCAATTGCAACATATTGTGTAAATAGAATAAATTTAAATAGTTAGTTTTAATCATTTATTAAAATTACTTAAATTTAAACTGACAAGAAATTTATTATAACTACTGCTGTTTGTTTTCTCTTAAAAATTGCATAAAATCCGTTTGAAACGTCGTCTGGGTGCGGATCAGCTCCTCGAGGAGATCCTCCTGCCTCTTGTGGTGATCCTCCTGCTTTTTATGATGCTCCTTCTGTTTTGTGAGATCTGATGGGTTTATTTGTTGTTGTTTTTTTAATATATTCCTGTCTGTCATTGTTTACATTTTTGTGGAGAATTCCGATTTTTTGTTGTGAATGTCAAATATTTATGGTTGCATTTGACAATTATCGAAAAAATACCGCACAGAAACGTGCGAATTAGGAACATCCCAGATGGATGGTGGAATAACTGGGAAATTTTCGGAACGGCAAAACCTTACGGACCATCCCCGAAATGGATGGTGGATGGTGGATGGTCGTCAGTGTGAAAAGGCTATAAGAGGAAGAGTGAACATTTTTTGATACTCAACTGACATGTTTTGTGAGCCCCTCCAAAATATGTCTTACAAAATTGATACAACCAATTTCCCTTTTCCAACATTTTTCCACAACCAGAATTGCTTGTCGTCAAAAGTTGATTATTGACCAGATAGTTTTTGTTGTTCTAAGTGGAAGGATATGCGCTGGTAGTCAGAAAAGTGCGGAAATGTGCAGAAAAGACCAAAAGCAATCGATTATTTTGAATGGACGCACGTGCGTCTGAAAACGACTAAACTTGTTGCCACTACTAAGCGCTTATGATTAACCTATGTAAAAACAGGTTCTCCGGCATGACGCTAAGAAGAATGACGAAGGTCAGTCTTAAATCGTATTACAGAATCCGTATGAGAATCCTCAGAAATATTTAAATTTAAGCAATTTTAAATATTTGAATCCTTATAAATTATATAAAAACTCCTTCAAAAACCCAGTAATCGTTTCTGTTATTTATGGAGTTTAACATTTAACAGAACAGCTGTTTAGGTTCACTTGTTGCACTTGTTGAGTGAGGTTTTCAAAACAAACTGCACGAAATCATAATCATCCGTATAACAAATGTATGGCCTTATTCCACTGGTAAATCCGAACATGCGTTTAAATAGAGTTTTTAGACAAGATTGGTCGTAATCCACTAAAGTTTAAATTATAGCAGTGGGACCATATACAAAAATCATATGGAACAGAACGCAGATGCTCGCACTGCATCTGCGAGCTAAAAATATTTGGTCACGTTTTTATTGGTGGTCGAACTGATGGCAGCACAACGACAGATTAACGAACGAATCATGCCTTAAAGGTATAATTTTGTTGGTCTAAATGCACATATGTCATATTTCTTCGACTAAGAGGACGGACGGATACTAATTTATCGATTTTCGTCATGCTATCTGTGTCTGTTAAGACCATAGTAGATATGGTCATTCTCTACGATACTGCGCATTCGATTGTCGAATCTATCGGATTTTTATTATAGCCACAATGATGAAATGCATTTTCAGCAGCTGGTCCCCAAACCTTCAGCCACTCTTGATTCTCTCTCTTGCTCGCTCTCTGCCGTGCAGTGTGCGAGGATTGTTGTGTGATGTATATGTAGATGACGCATCCAGCAAAAAATGATACAATATTTAAACTTTCCACATCTATACTATAGATATGTAGACAAAATGCTGTGTGTTTTGGAATGCTGCATACAATAATATATAAGAGTTAAGTTAGATCACGCTCAGTCGCTGTTATAAGCCTCACGCTCAGTCGCTGTTATAACTCTCCCAAAATGTTATAGCGGCTGCCTGAGAGAGTGGGGCGACCGTTTGCATCGCTGGCTGCGACCAGTGCATTAAATGAATTGAATTTGAACGGCTGTTTATTTATTCTCGTCGGCATCGCATCCAAAAGTCTTGGACACCATCATGGTCGGCATCATCCCCATCACCGTTTATTTTCCAGGAAAAACATTCTGGATTTTTCATTGGCGCCCGAGCAGGGACATCGGAATCAGCATTTTCGTGGAAATTTGCAGCTAAAAACAAAAAACAGTTAACAGTGCATTTTCGTCGTCTCGGCACAAGTTACTGGTGTTTAAACGTGTGCGAATAAAGCTCTAGCTGGCTGGTCTGCGACATCTGGATAACCACCACATTAAGGAAAGTTCTCGGAGAAATGCCGAATGTACAGGTATTCTAGTGCAAAAAATTGAGTGAACCAAGCCACCATTGTGTGAGTTGTGTGAGTGCTGATTACAGCATCATAGCCGGTGGCCTCATTTTCTGGCACTGCTTGAATTGGAATACCAATTTATTAAAAACATAACCCAAAATAAAATCAACCGAAGTGAACAGCCAGAGAGATTAATTTATTACTTTTATGTGGAAACTTAATGAAAAAGTGTACATCGTATTGAGGTCCCACTGTACTCGCTAATAAGAATTAACGGAACGGTCATTGCCTATTGTCAATTCTCTTTTATGAAGTACCGCTTGTTGGTGGTCCGTTGGTTTCGGTAACGCTATCGGTGCGCCAAATTGTGCATAGTTTGGCGGCGTTTGGTTGTGTGCGTTGGCGTCATATTTCTGTAACGTTGTAACGTTGCTTGCGCTGTATTAACCAATTAAAGTCAATGCACAGTCTTAGACATTTTTTGAGTTCGTGTAATTAATTGTGGATAATACTCTGGCGGTTTCGGCTGTGTACGTTGGCATCATATTTCTGTAACGTTGTAACGTTGCTTGCTCTGTATTAACCCGCTAAAAGAGAGTTCGGAGAATCTTCTTTTTTTGGTTTGGTGTTTTTTTTTTAATACACTGTGCGAGCTTTATATCAGCTTTGTTAATATTGCCAAATGAGTGAAAAAGAGAAGGAATTCGCCCTACTCCCGCAGGGAGCAGGAAAGGAAGTAGGGAGCAAGCTAAGCCAAAAGTTATTGACGGCAATGCAGAAACACGACAAGGTTATGAACGACATTAAGCGACAGAAAACGGCTTTTGAGGAAAAAAAACTATTTCTTTTGACCCTCTTCAAATGAAGTGCAGATTAAAACTGATCGAGAATTATTGCGAAAAGTTAATGGACATTCAGGCAGATATAGACATGTTGAATCCCAGCAACGATTTACGATCAATGGTCGAAGATATTGTGCATTACCACGAGGGCGATGTATATGTCCGCAGTGAAAGAACCTGAAGGTCGGCGAGCGCATAGGGAAGATTGCGGCGATCAGCGTCATAGGTCACACCTGCCAAAAATAAATTTGCCCAAGTTTAGTGGAAAACATTCCGAATTTAAAAACTTCATTAGTCTGTTTGAGAGTTTGGTGCATAACGACCCAACGTTAACCAATGTGGAAAACTTCAACCACTTGCTAGCGTGTCTCACTGATGCGGCATTGGGCACAGTGAAGGCGTTCCAAATCTCTGATAGCAATTACGAAAAGGCTCTGGAAAGCTTAAAAAATGTCTACGATAATAAGTGTTTAATCTTTTCGACACCATCTCATAGTTGTTCGACATTCCCCAAATAACAAAACCCTCTGCTTCATGCCTGAGGTCCCTGATTGACACGGTGTCTGCACTCTACTCCTCTCTGCAGTCGTTAGGAAGTGAGAAGGACATAAATAGTGCAGTGTTGATTCACATAGCAATGTCCAAGGTAGACCAGCACACAAAAGCACGATTCGAGGAGCAGTTGGATTACGACAAATTGCCGTCGTGGTCCGATTGCGCATCACAGTTGAATCGGCGCTATCAGCATCTGGCAGCTGAAGAGTCAACAAGGAGTAAGGGAAAAGGTAAACCAAAGGTGCAAGATAGCAAAATGTAGAGTGTGCTCCAAGTCCCATAATACGCTGCTTCACCGATACGGGGTAGAGTCACAGCAAAGTACGTCTGGTACAGCTCCTGTGGAACAGCCCTCAGTTTCTGAAAACCCAATGGCCTACTCTAGCCATGTGGCAAGTACTGACCAAGTGATTCTCGCGACGGCAGTAGTGAAGGTGAACGATCGGTCCGGACAGTTTCAATATACTAGGGCACTGCTAGATTCCGGCTCCCAAATAAATTTTATGTCCGAGGATCTCGCACAGCGCCTAAGACTGCACCGTGACGAGTCATGCCTTAGTATCACAACTGTTGGAAAAAGTTCGTCCGTCGTAAAGAACAAGGTTCACACGTGCGTCAAATCTCGTGTCAACGCTCATAATTTTGCTACCGATTTTTGGGTATTACGGTCAATTTCCGCATACCAACCCGACCATGTCGTAAATTTCGCCCAGTGGAATATCCCAGCAAACCTTGAGCTGGCAGACCCACAGTTTTTCAAGTCCGCTAAGGGCGACTTACTGCTGGGGGCAGAAACCTTCTTCGAATTGATATGTGTAGGCCAAATAAAGCCAAGTTCCGAACATCCATCAATCCAAAAAACACTGTTAGGCTGGATTGTTTCGGGAAAATATACTGCATCAAAACAGGATGTTGTATGCAATAACGCTGTCGGTAGCGATACGTGTTCTCTCGACTCTCTGGTGGAGCGCTTTTGGGAATTGGAACATGTCCCAGAGAAGTCGAAGGCTGTACATACAGCTGAACAGTTGGCTTGCGAACGCAACTTCAAGCAGACATCCCGCAGGCTTGAGTCGGGTCGGTTCGAAGTAAAGTTGCCGTTTAAGGTGAATCCCAAGGTCTTGGGTTTCTCTTTCGAGACGGCAAAACGCCGCTTTCTATCCCTGGAACGCAGAATCGCGAGTGATCAATACCTGCATGACATGTATATGGAGTTTTTGAAAGAGTATCTCAACCTTGGTCACATGTCGTTGCTTCCAGGCACTCCACCAGGACACCATTACTATATTCCGCATTATTTGCAGGAGGGTGGATGTCCCGGCAATATTCCCAGTAAAACGATCGAGGGCGTCAATTTAATGCGGCTTGTCTTTATTTCGGGTAAAAAGTTCACAAGTGGGGCTGGTGTTGGGTGTTGCGGCTGTGTTCGTCTGTGTAGAGCGAATGACAGGTCAAGCTAGGCCTACGGCTAGAGCCCATGGTGAAGAGCCGAGTCGACCGCGCTCAAGGGCGCGAGAGCGAACACCACGAGAGCGCGCGAGCTAACAGCGCGCTGTTACCTCCGCTAACAGCGCTGCTGCCCTCAACATCCTCCCCCCCCTGCAGGACTGCAACATCCCATCCTACGGAGCGTGCAGGCCCCGAACACAATCCATCCAAAGACCGTGCTTTGGGCCACTGGAAGGCCGTCTCCTCGCGCGAGGAACCCGGGTTGGATAACCTTCGGGTAGACGTCTGCTCCCAACACGAGAGAGATGGTAGACGGGCGATGGAATTGCTCATTGGCAAGGCGGATGTCGTCGAACCTGGCCCGAGTCGCCTCGCTCAAAGGTCGCAGCGGTGTGCGGACGCGCAAACGGGGTTCCATCTTAAGGACCACGTCCAATTGAACCTCGCCTGTCCTGGCGCGGATGATGGCGGTGGGGACCTTCTCAGCGCCGATGCGTGTGCTGGGCAATTTCAGGTCGGTGGCCAAGGAAGCGTCAATGCAGCTCACCGGCGTGCACGGGTCGATGAGCGCCGTCATCTCATGGATCTTTTTTTCCCCATGTGCAAGACCACCTGGGCCGTCGGGAGAAAGTTGATGCTCCGGTGCTGGAGCAGCGTGTCGACCGATGGCGCCAGATTTCCCACGATGGGGCGGCGATCAGCTCGGGGCACTGGAGCGGTAGACGGACCCGGAGCCGCCGCTGACGACTCTGAGCGGGCTCGACGGCTGGCGGACCCTGCCTTTGCGCGTCTGATGGGAATCCGGGGGCGGCGAGCGGCTCGGGACACAGGAGCTGGAGACGGAACTCGCACCGGACGTGGGGACTCCCGAGCGAGCTGGACGCTGGGACGGTCGCATGTGGAGTAAAGTGTGGTGGCTTTTGTGGCACACCTTGCACCGGCCGCCACTTCGGCAATCCTTGCCGGAGTGCTGATGAGCCAGGCAGTTCTGGCAATACCTGTTCGCCAACACAGCTCGGAGCGTCTTGGCCGCGCTCAGCTTGAGGAAGCTGCGGCAGTCCTGTAGCGGATGGCTTCCGGAACAGACTCGGCAGCTGTAGGAAGCCTTTGTTCGTGCCCGTCTGCTCCCTGAGGTGTGGGTGTCCCGGGGTTGTGGAGCCATCTTGATCTGGAAACAAAAAACAGCTGTTATGGAAAAGAAGAAGCGGAGACGCATTAGTTCGTGATAGGAACAGGTGACAGGCACTCTCGCAGTACAGTTGGCTGAACGCACGAGGGCGTTCTGGAGAAAAAAAACAACAGAAACGGGAGTGGAACAGTGGACGAGGACAGGCCCTTTTTCAACGGACTAGGCACAGGAACGCTTCCGTTACTGTTGTGCGGACGAGGAGCTCCCCGGAAGGAGAAAGACTTTAGCGACCGGGCGTTTGAGCACCCCGCGGGCAGTAGGGATGTCTACCACACGGACCCTGTTGTCGGCACCGGGATACACGGACTGTACTCTCCCGAGTCGCCAGTCGTTGGAAGGCAGGTTATCTTTCTTTATGATAACCAAATCGCCGATCTGAAGATTTGGCATATCCGTCTGCCACTTGTCGCGTTTGTGGAGTTCCTTGAGGTACTCATCCTTCCATCTCTGGCAGAACTGCTGGTTGTGGGCCTTTAAATGCTGCCACCGATTAATCATCGACTGGAGGTTCCCCTTTATTTCGGGCTCTGCGGTCGCCATTAACGGTCCTCCGATAAGGAAGTGCCCGGGAGTGAGGGCCAGCAACTCCGTCGGACTTTCGGACATCGGTGAGATTGGCCTGGAATTGAGGCACGCTTCAATCTTAGCGAGGAGCGTCGAGAGCTCCTCAAAGGTATACTTTCGAGTAGCCGTAGATTTGTAAAAGAATGTTTTGAAACTCTTTACACCGGCTTCCCACAGGCCTCCCATGTGTGGAGCTCCTGGCGGGATGAAACGCCATGCAATTCGTTGGTGGCTATATGTTTCAGTGACCGAATCCTGGAATGCCGCTAGAAAGTCTCGAGAAAGTATAGTTTCGGCTCCCACGAAAGTTTTGCCATTGTCGGAATGAATACGCTGCGGACAGCCTCGTCGAGCAACGAAGAAACTTCTTGGTGGTCAGGTCGGAAGTGGCCTCCAAGTGAATGGCCTTCGTGGAAAAGCAGACAAATACGCACACATAACCCTTGGTGATCAGGCACGCTCTCCCAGTATAGTTCCCTTATGTCAAAAGGACCGGCGTAGTCAATACCGGTATGGGTAAATGGTCTGGAGAAAGAAGCTCGGTCTGTTGGGAGATCACCCATTAGTTGGGTCTGTAGCTTCTTTTTGTGGATGATGCATATTTTGCAGGAATTCACCACACCCTTCATCAGGTTCCGGATTCGCGGAATCCAATATTTTCCGCGGATGAGGCGAGTCATCAGTTGACTACCGCCATGGAGAGTTATTTTGTGCGTGAAATGCGCCAGCAGGCGAGACAGGCGGCAACTGTAGGAAAGGATGATTGGATGAGGCTCGTCATACTTCAAATCTTGTGACTCTGTGATCCGGCCACAGGATCTCATGATCCCATGTCGGTCTAGAAAGGGGTTCAGGTTCAGGATAGAGCTTGACGTTTGCCACTCAGGCAGTGAAATTCGTGGGGGAAGTCCCCTTCCCTCTTTTGACGAGTTTTCGTCTGACGTCGCCTTCCAGCGAACTCCGAGGGTCTTTGCCGTGCTCTCGGCATCGATTTCCATAAAATCGGTGTGCAGGAGGTGGTCATTTGGAAGACCGTCCAAAATCTCCTTTTATTGGACGTCCATTTACGCAGGGGAAAACCTGCGGAGCTGAGGGCGGCTTGCAATTCGTGAATGGCCAGCTGAGCTTCCTTGACGGAGTCTGCTCCGGCTAGGACGTCGTCGACGTACATGAATTGCCGTACAATGTGACTTGCCCTTGGAAATCGCGACTGGATGTCGTCGGCAAGCTGTTGCAGGACCCGGATGGCTAAAAACGGAGCGCAATTGACTCCAAAAGTCACGGTTTTCAGCTCATAATCCCGAATCTCACCCGCCTGGTTTCGGAATAAGATTCGCTGGAAGGGGTGTGCGTTGGATGTACCCAAATCTGGCGATACATCTTTGTAATGTCGGCGTTGAAGACGTATCGGAAATAGCGCCACTTCAGGATTTGGATGGTTAAATCGGATTGGAGGACCGGACCAGCATGAAGCAGATCGTTCAAGCTCGTACCGTTCGCAGAAGGGCTGGACGCGTTGAATACCACGCGGACTTTCGTAGTAGTGCTCTCCGGCTTGATTACCGCATGGTGCGGGAGATAATAATTGGCGGAATCATTAGTGGACGAAACCTCTGTCATATGGTCGAGATCTAAATATTCACGGATCACAGAGTTATACTGCTCTTGAAATGGAACGTTTCTCTTTAGCCGAATCTCATTTCGGAGAAACTGAGCTAGAGCAATGGACCTTGAATGCCCCAGGCCTGACCCACAATGAGCGGGGTCACGAAACGGCAGTGTTACCACGTACTTCCCGCTTGACGTTCTTGACGTGGTTCGAATAAAATGGCTTTCGCAAAAGGAGTCCGACTCTCCTACTACCTTGATAGGTAGATCCTCCACCTCCCAAAACTTTGTGAGAAGTTTGTCTAACGGAGCGTCGCGGATGTGGGAAATTCGAGTGGAGAAGGATGCAATCTGGTCAGGAACAGCACTTGGCAATGGACCGGTAAGCACCCACCCAAAGATAGTTTCCTGTCCGAGGAGGGAGCCACAGACGTCGGTCTGTGAGCCGCTTAACAATACGGACGGAAGGAGATCGGCTCCGATCAGAACGTCTATCTGTGAGCTCTCATAAAACGTAGGGTCTGCTAATGGCAGGTTCGGCAAGTCTCGCAGCGCGTTCTGCGGGATCGGATATGAAGGAAGATTCCCGGCGATCTCTGGCAGGACGTAGGCCGTGGCGTTTAACTGTACGCTCGGCGTAACCAGGGAGCGAATGGAAAAATCACAGAGCTTCTTGGACTGAGCTGCTACAGTATGATTAAGGCCTGAAACTTGGGCCTGAATAAGGCGGAATGGTAGTTGAATGATATTAAAGAGACGTTCCGTAATGAACGTTGCCTCGGAGCCCGAGTCGATTAGAGCGCGGGCACGGAAATTTGTCCCTCGGTCCCTATCCCTATCCTTGGAGTGAGCAAGAGCGGTGAGGACCCCAGATGCATCGTGCTTTGAAGCTCTTTCAAAGCTCGGCTGGTCTCGGACTCGACGCGAGGCAGAAAGAGCAGAATATTGATCTGGTTGGTCACCAGGAGCCGATTATTTTCATATCGGTTTCGGAGGGCCGACCATGCCGACTCGAACCAATCGTTTGTGAGCGGGGACGTTTCGACTATGGCCTTCGGATCGCCACTTGTCTTAGCGGTGAGATGATATAGCTTCTCTACCGGAGACAGCCTAGAATTTTTGATATAAATTGCCGTAAATAAATCTCGGAAAGAAGGCCAACGGACAGTTACCAGGGGGCAGTCGACAGCCGCCCTGGTAAGTCTGCGGTGCAGACGGATGGACTGATGTTTGGGCCAGCTGAGTATTGAGATTAGCGAGGCACTGCTCAAATACCCCATAACACTCGCCGTACTTATCTCGGATGTCCTCTTGGACCCTTTGATCCTCGTCAACCATCACTGCGGAGCACGCTTTATACTCCGCCTCGACATCCGCCCACATACTCAGAATTTGTCCTCGGCGAACCTCGGAAGGAGATGCGGATAGAGCGGCAGTGATGCGCGCTTCCAAATGAGCCAGACGGCCGATGGCGGCGGCTAATCTTGCTCGTGCCGTAGTGGTGGCGGATTGAGCCATTTTAATAACGGGTCTCGAGCTGATGGGACTGAAAATGGAAGAGCTGGTGAGATCGTCTTGGATCCGAGCTGGCACCTTGAGAGTGACGGGAGACGGGAAGAGAACCGATTTGGTCCTGGCAGCAGGGCTGCTACTGGCTGCTCTGGGAGTGACTGGCGACTTGATCCTCTGAGTGGGGGTAGTTCCTGAGGCGGAAGAGGCGCGTAGCCGACGTGGAGAGGTCGCAGCCAGAAACCCTTTGCTGTCCTTGTCACCCGTTGGCATACTACGTACGCCCACGCGCAGAGTGTGGCTGCGAAGTCTGAAGCTGAAGTCGGATTGACAGAAGGAAAACAAAAAACTTAGGCTGGGCAGGGCACCACAAAATACGCAAAAGAAGGCTGGGTGAATGGAAAAGAAAACTCCGTAAATACGAGGCAAAAATGAGTGGATCAAGAAACGGAGGAACGTTGCTGGTTGTGAATTTAAAAAAAAGGCCTCGCTCTGTGTTGGACAACAATTTTCAATACCGTACGGATTTTTATTTGGGGTCGCTCTGGATCGAGGTTCCCAAACAACTGGATATGGATCAATTGACTTTGAATACATACGCCGAGGATATAGGTGAATTTTCATTTAATTAATTTGTGACAATATTTAAAAAACAAAAAAAACGGTGAAAAACTACCGTAGCCTGGTTTAGATTTTGAGAGCAGCCGGAACGGACTTGTTGGAGGATGGGGATATGTATAAAGAATATATTTTTTCTCGGAACTTGCGGGATTGCGTCTAGCGATTTAATCCATCTTTTCTTGTTATAGGGTTGCGGCGGCTGTAGAGCCGATTAGGAGGGTGGATGTCCCGGCAAAGCAGTAAAACGATCGGGGGCGTCAATTGGGCCGGGTAAAAAAGTTCAAAACTGGGGCCACTGGATATGCGTCTGTGTTCGTCTGTGTAGAGCGAATGACAGGTCAAGCTAGGCCTACGGCTAGAGCCCATGGTGAAGAGCCGAGTCGACCGCGCTCAAGAGCGCGAGAGCGAACACCACGAGAGAGCGCGCGAGCTAACAGCGCGCTGTTACCTCCGCTAACAGCGCTGCTGCCCTCAATACGCATCAATGTGTCCTGAGACCTGATAGTAGCACCACCAAGCTCCGCGTAGTCTTCGATGCATCGAGCAAAACGTCAACTTCAATTTCTTTAAACGAGACTTTGATGGTGGGAGCCACTATTCAGAGGGAGCTTTTTGCAACTCTTGCACGATTTCGATTAAACCGTTTTGCGCTTACAGCGGATATCTCCAGGATGTATAGGCAAGTGCAGGTTGCTGAAGAAGATCGAAATTTCCAATTGATTCTTTGGAGGGGAAAACTCAAATATTGATGTGCAGACGTATCGTTTGAATACTGTCACGTATGGGACAGCCTCAGCTCCATATTTGGCCATCCGCTGTCTCGTTGAGCTAGCAAAAGTCTATGCTAAGTCCCATCCTGTGGCATCGCAAGTCATAGCAAATGATTTTTACGTTGACGATATGCTGACAGGAGCAAGTTGTCTGGAAGAACTGGAAAGAATTCGGCAGGAAGTTAGTGAGGTCCTGGAAGCTGGGGGGTTCGTGTTGGCCAAATGGGCGTCAAATCATACCCAGCTGCTGTCTGATAGTGGACAGGAAAAATCTCTTCAGTTTGACCCTTCCGCTTCCATTAAAACACTCGGTATTCGTTGGAATCCGCAAACTGATTTGTTTCACTATCAGTTAGACGACTCATTTGACTCATTACCCCCAACGAAGCGCAACATATTGTCAGTTGCATCGCGATTGTTTGACCCATTAGGGTTGCTATGTCCATGATTTACCAGGGCAAAGATCTTACTGCAGCATCTGTGGAGGCAAAAGTTGGATTGGGACGAGTCACTTCCCATGAGTCTGCATACGAGTTGGAACAGGTTCAAGCAGAATTTGTTCGAATTAGACAAGATCTCTATCCCTCGCTTTATTGGTCTTGCCAATAATGCCTCTATCCAAGTCCACGGATTCGCTGACGCATCAAGTGATGCGTACGGATGGTGTATTTATGTCCGTACAAAGGACGACAAAAATGTAGTATCCCGACTTCTTACAGTAAAGTCTCGGGTATCTCCTCTCAAAACCAAATCAATTCCACGACTGGAATTGTGTGCAGCGCTTCTTCTATCCACGCTATGGGCTCAAGTTCGGCTGCTGCTAGACAAGTTTGCAATTGAAAGCGTGAATTTTTTGGTCGGATTCCCAAGTCACTTTGTATTGGCTGGAAAGGGATCCAGCCACGCTAGCAACGTTTGTGGCCAATAGGGTTGCTGAAATCCAGGAGTTGTCTAGTGGTGTGATTTGGCGTCACGTTCCCACCGATCAAAACCCAGCCGACTTAGTGTCTCGTGGAACAGGTGTAGACGGTATAATGTGCTCATTGTGGAATAATGGGCCGCATTTTCTTCTTAGTGGTCCTGAGAATTGGCCGCGTCTTCATCAGGTTGAAGAAATGGGGTCGGAAGACAAAGTGTGGCAGCACATTCTGTGGCAAAGGGTCAGACAAATGAGATCATCGAGCTGATTGGAAGATGCTCGTCGTTCCAGAAGCTGCTTCGGATCATGGCGTATGTGAATCGGCTCATTCAAGGTGGTAATCGCAATCGAGACGTGGTTGTGTCAGCTAAGGAACTGAAGGTTTCGTTCCTTAGACTGGTACAGGTAGTCCAAAGATGTGAACTGGGACCAGAATTCCTCAAACTGGATAAGTCGGAAATTTTGTCTCCACATCTTCAACGACTCAGCCCGTTCATACATACGAGCGAACTTGGCGGAGTCACCTTCCGACTGATGCGTGTTGGGGAAGGTTGCTGCACGCAGAAATTCCATACGATGCGAAGTTTCCTCTACTTCTGTCCCAAAAATCGCAGTTCGTGACCCTGTTTCTACGCCATTTGCATCGTGCTCATTATCATGCAGGTGCAAAGGTAATGGTTTCCCTTTTTAAGGGAGCAGATTTGGCTAGTGAACGCCCGTGAAGCGTGCACAAGAATCGTGAGGAATTGTGTGCACTGTTTCCGATACAAGCCCATCCTCATGGGGCAGATCATGGGAAACCTGCCAGCTGACCGAGTGCGAAGAGCTCGTCCCTTTCTGATTTGTGGGGTAGATTTATGCGGTCCATTTCAGGTGTCGCTCAAGATTCGAGGCAGGCCCCCCATTAAGACCTATGTAGCCGTGTTCGTGTGTTTTGCGTCAAAGGCTGTTCACCTAGAATTAGTAGTCGACCTATCAACTGATAGTTTTTTGTGTGTTTTCAAAAGGTTCGTCGGGGAGGAGAGGACTTCCGAGAAGGTATACAGCGACAATGCCACCAACTTCGTGGGCGCGAGCCGAGTGCTGGAAGAGCTTCACGCAGCCTTTCGGAGGGACCAGGATCGGCTCAGGACATACGCAGCTCAACACGGCGTCGAGTGGTGTTTTATACCACCGAGAGCACCGCACTTTGGCGGGCTGTGGGAGGCGGCAGTCAAGGCGGCCAAACAACGGCTAATCCGAGGAGTCGGGAACGCCAAGCTCACCGCGGATGAGCTGAGCACACACCTGGTCGAGGTAGAGGCCATCCTCAACTCCCGGCCAATCGCTTCGCCAGGCAACGACCCCAGCGATGGAGAAGCCCTGACGCCAGGGCACCTGCTCATCGGGCAGCCTCTTCTTTCGCTGCCGCCCGAATCCGCGCAAGACGACAACTGCAGCAAGGGCAGCTTCGCGTTTTTGAAGCGGTGGCGCATGCTGTCCGCGCTCAAGCTTCAGTTTTGGCAGGGCTGGTCCAGGGACTACCTGGCCAGCCTGCAGCAGCGGCAGCAGTGGTCTACCGAAGGGCCGAACCTCGAGGCAGGATGTCTGGTGCTCGTCCACGAGGACAACACACCGCCTCAGAAGTGGACCACAGGGCGAGTGGTGACAACAACGGCAGGAGAAGATGGCAAAGTACGCGTGGCAGAAGTGCAAACGTCCGCAGGCGTTATTAAACGGGCAATTCAAAAACTGGCAAAACTGCCAATTGATGGTTAAAGCGCCGGAGGCCTTCAACGGGGCCGGAATGTTGGAGTTGGAATGCTGCATACAATAATATATAAGAGTTAAGTTAGATCACTCTCAGTCGCTGTTATAAGTCTCACGCTCAGTCGCTGTTATAACTCTCCCAAAATGTTATAGCGGCTGCCTGAGAGAGTGGGGCGACCGTTTGCATCGCTGGCTGCGACCAGTGCATTAAATGAATTGAATTTGAACGGCTGTTTATTTATTCTCGTCGGCATCGCATCCAAAAATCTTGGACACCACCACTTAGAGCTGCTGGACCGGCATTATCCCCATCATCGTTTATTTTCCAGGAAAAACATTCTGGATTTTTCACTGTGTGTGTGCATGGATCTCCGCAACGCGTGCACGAAATTACATGCGGTTTTTTTTTAAATGATAGCCAGAGAATGTGGCATAGTTTTCACAAGAAAATATTTACTTACTATACTATATATCCATAAATAGGTTCCTCAAGTACATACATATGTATGTATGCATGTAAAAACTGCTGCTGATGAAATTTATTGGCCCTCCTTCTCTCTCTCGCTATATAATATCTCGATGAAATCTTACCGTTTTTAACGCTCAATGCTATACAAATTTATTATCTCGATGCGGGATACGCTTTTCTCAGGACCCTAAACAGTTTCACAGCTGTGTAAACAGTAAGTCCATCCTCGCAATCATTTCATTGCCGATCTTTTTTCTCGATTTTTCCAAACAACTTATTCGCATGAAAGCTACTCTGGTCAGCCGTTTCACTGCAGTTTACCTAGATCGAACGGCATTTTAAGCCCCGTGTTAAATTAAAACTCACTGCTTCATGATCTTCGACTAGATAAATAGCCGGTGTTTTCTCCAGATCCTGACGCGGTCCCGGGCTGTGTACTCAGGTACTATGCCGACATTCTGTTCTATTCACCATATCCATTAGTTTTTCATTATTACCCTCGATCTGGAAGGAATCTTTTATTATTCCTCTCCATAAGAAAGAAAGCAAGTTTGGCGCAATGAATTATAGAGGTATATCGAAATTGTTCGCATTATTATTATTAAAATTATTCCTATTATTCTTAAGAAAAATTTAACCCCGCACTTGTTACATCTCTGCAAATCACTAATATACCCAGCTCAGCACGCTTTTCTAAGGCGACGATCAACAACCATAAATATATTAGAGTTCACCTCTTTTATCATTAAAGGATTCCAAGGTAACTTGCCAACGGATTTTATTTACACCGATTTCAGGAAAGCATTCGACTCTGTAAAGCATTTCCTTCTAGCAAAATAACTAGATTTTAATAAACCTTCCATCCTTACTAAATCGTAGAAAAATGCTAGGTGTGATATTTATGCACAACTTCATTTCGTGCGAACAGCTGTCGCTTTGCTGGGAAGAAATCGGGTATTGCGCATTACAGCAAAAACTATGCGCCTAATAGCACAAATTGTGCTGAAATATATTAAATTATGGTCGTAACATAAAAGCTGGGCTAAGACAGCTGTTTCCCGCCACTTTGAATTCTGATCTTTTTAAATAACGTACTGTTTGCCGTCTCTCTTTGCTTCAAAACAAAACATTACAGAAATAAAAAGCACTGTGTATTTACGTCACAAACGATTAGAAAATGAAGCATAACGATAACAAACATTTGTTAATTGCAAAGCACAATACTAAAAGTATGACTCTTGGCTAAAATTGTAAAACGATTAAATCATAATCACTTTCCGATTTTTACGTGTGATTTTAATAGTTGCAATAATTCATTGTGCATCGTGCATTTACGCAATTGAGAGTACGCGTTCGTTTTCTACACGGTTTAAAAATATATTTGTCATATATGTATGAGCCCACTTGTTGACAGTTTTATTTATTTGTTTAGTTATCATAAGTTTGACAGCCCTGGAGCCTACTTCATACAAAAATCGCGATTTTTCAAGCAGCGGTCGTTATATCTATACTATATTATGTAGGAAAAAAATCTGTGTGTATGCATCCATCTTCGCAACGCGTGCGCCAAATTACCAATTACATATTACATTTTAAATGATAGCCAGAAAATGTGGCATCATGTTGCACAAACAAATATTAACTTTTCCATAAGTATGTATGTATGTATGTAGGAACTGCTGCTGATGAAATTAATGCGTGTTTGAAAACATTTGTGGCACTCTGTGAAAACAGTAAGATTTATAACAAATGTCCGTGTTCAGCAGATTAATTAATCAAAAGAACCACAAATTTCGTCTAAAATGTCTGTTTGAACGCCTATTTCATTATACCCGTACTCGAAGAGTAAAAGGGTATATTGTATTTGTGGTAATTGCTGTCTGTCCGTCTGTTCGTCTTGTTTGTCGCCCATTGCTCGGAGGCTATAAGAGCTAGAGGGACCAAATCTTTTTCAAACTGATGTGATATCTCACTCCTAGAAAAATGTTTCAAAATTTCGCCCCGCCCACTTCCGCCCCCAAAAAGGGCGCATATCTGTGGCGTCCACAATTTTAAAGATAACAGAAAACGAAAAAATGCAGAATCATAGAGAAAGACCTTATCTATCAGGGGCCGAAATCTGAATCGGATCGGATCATTAATATAGCCACAATAGAGAAAAACATACGAAAAACTTCGCTCCCTCTCTTTCGCACTCACACAAAAACGAGACGATTTGGTTTTCGTACAAATGAACGCCTGGATCTCAGAGACTATAAGAGCTAGAGCAACCAAACTTTTGGCCAAGACTCCTGTGATACCAAACTTGAACAAGTGTATTTCAAAATTTCGCCCCGCCCCTTCCGCCCACCCAAAAGACGAAAATTCACAATTTTGAAGATAGAAAAAACACGAAAAATGCATTATGGTAGGGAATGACCATATCTACCAGATTGCCGAATTTGTTCAGATCGGATCATTATTGTAGCCATAATGATCAAATGAATTTTCAGTAGCAATTCCCCCATCCTCTTGCAGAGTAAGTCAACTATGGTGATGATTGTCTCTACAGATTCTCTCACACGCACACTCACGCTCAAACATGCTGCCTCGTGCAGTGTGCGTGTGTTGTTGTGAGAAGTGATGTAGATGAAGTAGATGTAGATGACTGATGTAGCAAAAAAAATGTAAAATGTAAAAACTTATAAAAAATTTGAAAATTCCACATAAATCACATGTGTGCTAACTGAGTACGGGTATAAAAGTAGAGTCGCGGCAACAGCGACTCCGTACGTTCGTTCTCGTTTTATTTTGTGTCATTCTGTAAGACCAAATTTTATGATAGATTTTGTTCTTATAACTTTTTGTGTGAAAAATTGTCTTCTGAAAAACACCACAACCATTGTGGTTTTTATAGTTAAATGTTGTTGCATTCGAAGGTATCGATAGGCAAAAATACCAGTGAGAAAGGGGAAACTGACAGGGTGGCAAGGCCAACATTTAAGGGGAAAAGTCTGGTGGAGAGTGGCGCCACCTAGGAGGGCAATCTGAGAGAGATATTCAGATTCCTCTTTGGGAGAGGATTCGGTGTCCCGGAGACAACCCACACACTCACCCACACACTCGAAAGCCGGCCATGCCCTTGAACCTAGTTCAATGGCAAGAGAGGGGACGATCGTCTGCTCCGAGGTGGCTGTAGAAGCGGTTGAGCCGAGTAGATGATAAAGAAAAAACCATCGGCGGCGAGCAGATGGGAGTTTGACGTGTGGGAAAAGAAACCAGAGCCAAAACCACGGGATCCAATAATAGGAAGCAGGGTTTCGAACAGAAATTCTCAGCCCCGCCACCCTGGCCACTTGGCCCTGGCCCTCGCTACAAAAGTCGAAATTTCCAGCACAAATATCTCCCCGTCCACACCTATATTTTTATATATTTATTTATTTATACATATGTATGTTTTTTTTGTTTATTTATATAAATTTATTTATTTATATGTTAAGTTGTAAAATTTTTGTAATTATATTTAGTCATTTATATTTATTTATTTATTTATATTTACTTATTAAATTAGTTAACCGCCCTTCATTTCCCTTAGGCAGTGAGAGTGTAAAAGAAGAAAAATGAGTATTAGAATGGGAGGTCGACCGTAAAGAATTAGGCACCCGAATACAAGCTAAGTAGGAAAGATATTTGTGAATGAATATAAGTGTTATAAAAAAAAAAAATGAAGTGCTAAGTGTTTGTCATGGGGGAAAGTGAACCGTGACGAAGAGGGAGTGAGAAGGAGGCTGCACCTGGCAGGGAGATCTGACAGGGTCCGATCCAGATCTCTGGTAGGGTGGGTACGTTAGAGGTAAGCCACCGAAACCTCAGCCTGGTCCAAGTCGGTTTGTTTGAGGGTAGAGTCCGTGTATTTTTTTTTTTTAATTTTTTTTGTTTGTTTTGTCGTTTTCGAGATGTTCGATTTGTTGGTGTATTGTGCGAACTGAGGGCTTGGAAAGTATCCAGCCCTGGGATGACTGGCTAGCCGGCCTTGCCCCACCACCAAAAGGTTCGTAACAATGTCGAGACGACAAAATTTGGGCCGGCGAAATTTAGACAAGACATTACAAATCGCAATGAAAATAATCGCTTACGCACAGCAAAGTCCCGTTAAAATCAACGGAACAACTGCAAATTAACGTCGCTGCTTGTAGAAGGGTGGATGGCTCGAGTGTCCCGGCACTATTCCCAGTAAAAAAGAGCGATCGGGGGCGTCAATTTAAGGCGGCGTTTATTTCGGGTAAAAAGGGGTTCACAATTGGGGCTGGTTTTGGTTGTTGCGGCTGTGTTCGTCGGTGAAGAGCGCGAGTGTCAGGTTGCTAGGCCTACGGCTAGAGCCCATGGTGAAGAGCCGAGTCGACCGCGCTCAAGAGCGCGAGCGAATGACACTAGAGAGCGCGCGAGCCAACAGCGCGCTGTTACCTCTGCAATCGCGCTGCTGCCCTCAACATCCTCGCCCTCCCTGCAGGACTGCAACATCCCATCCTACGGGAGCGTGCAGGCCCCGGACACAATCCATCCAAAGACCGTGCTTTGGGCCACTGGAAGGCCGTCTCCTCGCGCGAGGAACCCGGGTTTGCTCCCAATACGAGAGAGATTGTAGACGGGCGATGGAACTGCTCATTGGCAAGGCGAATGTCGTCGAACCTGGCCCAAGTCGCCTCGCTCAAGGGTCGCAGCGGCGTGCGGACGCGCAAACGGGGTTCCATCTTAAGGACCACGTCCAATTGAACCTCGCCTGTCCTGGAGCGGATGATGGCGGTGGGGACATTCTCAGCGCCGATGCGTGTGCTGGGCAATTTCAGGTCGGTGGCCAAGGAAGCGTCGATGCAGCTCACCGACGTGCACAGGTCGATGAGCGCCGTCATCTCATGGGTTTTTTTCCCCATGTGCAAGACCACCTGGGCCGTCGGGAGAAAGTTGATGCTCCGGTGCTGGAGCAGCGTGTCGACCGATGGCGCCAGATTTCCCACGATGGGGCGGCGATCAGCTCGGGTCACTGGAGCGGTAGACGGACCCGGAGCCGCCGCTGACGACTCTGAGCGGGCTCGACGGCAGGCGGACCCTGCCTTTGTGAGTCTGATGGGAATCCGGGGGCGGCGAGCGGCTCGGGACACAGGAGCTGGAGACGGAACTCGCACCGGACGTGGGGACTCCGGAGCGAGCTGGACGCTGGGACGGTCGCA